>JAOTRH010056264.1:0-18960 GCA_034768845.1 Heliamphora exappendiculata
AATATATTATAATAGTTGAAATTTTTTCAATTCGTAAAAAAAGATTACTAAAAGAAAATACACTTATAGCAACCACGTTTAGCGACAAAACTATTTTGGTCAGTGAAGAGTGTGCATTTTGTGACTAGGTGATTTATTGACTGGCAAAGGGTAAATATTTGGTGACCAAATATGTTTTGGTTGGCGAAGGGTATTAGTTTGACAACTAAAATTAAATATGGTCGGTGAAGGGTATTAATTTGGCAACCAAAATTAAATTTGGTCTGCGAAGAGACGGCGCCAATGCCAATTTTTTTTGTAGGAATGATGAAAACCCTTTTAGCGACCAATTTGGCGATCAAATTATTTTTGGTCAGCGACGATATAAAAAAATATTATTAATATGTTTTGGTGACTAAATTATTTGGTCGGCAAAAAGTAAAAACTTTTCCCAACTAAAGTCTTTGATCGGCAAAAGTTACTTTCACTAAAATGATGTAGTCTTTTCTTTACATTCAGAAACCCTATTTTCTACAACAGTACTCTTATAAATGCACAACTTGGGCAGCAGTACTCTACAACACAAAACTTTCCGCACTCATGCCTCTTCATCCTCTTTGTTGCATCACCGCCTTATTCATCCTCTCGGGCACTATTGGTCATTTACTACCGCACTCATGCCTCTTCATCCTCTTTGTTGCATCACCGCCTTATTCATCCTCTCGGGCACTATTGGTCATTTACTACCATCGCTGCCTTCTTCGCCCTCTCCGGCATCGTTGGTCACTATCGGTGTTGCCGCCTTCTTCGTCTTCTCTGGCATCGTTGGTCACCGCCATTGCTGTGGCAACACAATTAGAGGTCACGCTTCCACCACTGGTCATGCCACCACTGTCGCTGGTCACAATGCCACTGCTAGTCGTGCCACCGCTGGTCTCCTTTCACCTCAACAATTTCTCCTTCAAGTAAGATAGAACACTAATGTTTAGAATGAGATTTAAAGTATTCTATTTTAATCAATAGCCATCTCACTCCCATAATGAGATTTGCTGCAATCAATAGCCATCAATTAATTATATGTGTGTATATATATATATATATATATATATACACAAACACATATATTTTAATTGAAAAATCAAATGATTTTTGAGCTTTCCAAACTAATTTAGGCTAGCTATGCTTGGTTGAAGTTAAGAATTGAATTTGTCCTTAGAGTTGCAGGAAACTAGAAAATTAATGGCCTTCATCACGTAAGCTTGTATTTCTACCCCTATCTCTCCATATGTTTTTCATATGAGATGATTTTTATCGTCGTAAAAAAATTGGACACTAAATGGATCATTTAAAGCATTTTTTTCGACGAAGCAAAAACTGAGTCATTTGAGACAATTTTTACCATCGCAAAAAAGTTGGTTGAAGATAAACCTACGTATTTGTGCATTGTATGAAGGTCTCAATAACAATTGATCACTTTATTTTAGATAAATTTTAATTTTTTAGTTTTTTATATTTCTATATAATTTTTTATTTTTATTAAAAAAATTCCATAAAAAAAAAGGATAATTAATTAAAAGTCCCATTTAGGGAACTTGTATTCCATTAAGTCCCAATCACGTTTTTAATATTCCACCAAGACCTATTTTTTTAAATTTAGTGATAACATGGAAAATATGCCTTTACGCCAAGCTCATTTTCACTCTCTGCTCAGCCCCCTTTCACACACTCTCCCTCCCTCCCTCTTGTAGCCTCACAACCAGATCCGTCGCCCCTAGTCGCCATCATCGTCGTCCCTCATCGTCGTCCAACGTTGTCGCCCCTCGCCGCCGTCCCTGGTCGTCGCCCTCGCCACGCCTGGATCTGGTTTTCCATCACCATCATCCTCCACTCCAAACAAGATTTCGAGCACCGTCGCTGCCATCGCCTCACCATCGCTCCTCGCCATTATTCAAATCTGTTGCGGTTTAGTTCAGTTCCATTGCTGTAGGGGTGGTGTTGGGCTTGCATCAGATTCCGGTGGTCGGAGAAGAAGTCTCCCTATTGTGTCGTCATGGCTAGAAAATGAGTCCTCCTGTTCATGTATTGCCTAAGATTAGCCATTCCACCATACTAATCATCAAACTCCATAGATTTCTAAACAGTGATGAGGAAAATTATTTTTCAATATTCAGATTTTTTATTATTTCTTTTGATCCATCAATACTGATAGGAAAAATTGTTTCATCTATGAAAGCAATAAAGCTTGATGATGGTTTCAATAATCATTACTCTCTAAGCTTCCATATTGAAATAATTTTGTTTATGTACAAGAAAATGTCAAAGACAGAAGGAGAAAACCGTCATAGCGGTTCATTCTTCTTAAGAGACACAGTTGAATGCCTGATTTTGAGACCTTTCAGGAATGTGTAGATTTCAGTTTGCTAATCAAATCCTTCTAGCTTGATTTTTGTTTTGGAAGGAGAGGTTTGCTCCCTCTCTCTCTCTCTCTCTCTCTCTCTCTCTCTCTCTCTCTCTCTTGTGGTGGTGGTGGTGGTTGTGGTTGTGGTTGTGGTCTCGATCCAATAGTCCTCTTGCCTTCCAATCTAAATAATCTAATGGTTGAGAGGCGCACATGAGAAACCTCCCCCAAACACCTCCAGAGAGCATTTTTCTCTGGCTTCCAAATCATCCAACGACAAGGGAGGCTTCAGCAGCACACGAGGAACTTTTCTCTGGCTTCTCAATAATCCTGTCACGCCCTGAACCCTAGGAACCCGTGAACTAACCCCAAATCGACCCATCTAAAGGTCATCCATTAACACTTCCATTTTACTTTAGATTTGAATTCAAGACTCATTTAGAAATAAATGTTTTCTTGAGCAACTATATTTTTATTTGTATGATGCATAACAAATTCTAAATAATGCTTTAAGTCCCACAAGATCTTTTACAAAACAAATTGTCATTTCACTCATCCGACTTATCAAAAAAAAAAGAACATGATCAAATACATCAAATCCTTTAACTTTATGTGTACACATGACATAAAGAAAAGAAATACTAAGCCCATCTTCTAGCCCATTCCCAAAATGCCTCTATCATCTCGGTATCATCAATTCTCCTTGGAACCTGAAAAATGGTTTAGCAGTCGTACGTGAGCCGAAGCTCCTAGGATAAATATTAACTCATATATAATGCATGACTTGTGGGGTGTGATGGTGTAACCAAAGGAAAATGCACATTTTCACCAAGTTTTTCTCTTAACACACACACACTCACACTCACGCACACCCAGATTTATCTCTATTTATCCATTTCTTTACCATTCATCAATCCTTCATTTTTATTCCCGATTTTCACAAAATTGTATCACTTTTAATGAACCGATGTTGGGTGCAGCTTATAGAAATCCCTCCCTATTAATCCTAGTAGACTACATGAAGCCATTGGGTAATATATAGCTCTATAACTCACCACGACACAATACCACATTTTGGAGACTAACCCGTGGGCATGTGGTCACCATCTTGTATAAGTTTCTGGTCTTTCACCGCGGAGCCGCTAGCCCAACTTATTCCACATCAATACGTACGGTTCATTTTAGGTTAATTAGATTCATTTTCACAACCCAAGAGTCTAACCCAGAAATGGTTCTTCTCCCACTCATTAGCATACTATATCATTATGACTCTCAAACCCAAGTTACCATCATAACTTTTAGTATTCAATTTCTCATTTCCCAACTTTTATTCTACAATGTCTCATTTTGCAACTTTTATTACACAGTTTGTCATAAATCACAGTGTTATCACATACCCATAACACAAGGTTGATATCATTGCATCACATCAATTTTAAAGGAATACACCCATCACATACATATACATATATCAATTTGAAACTTACGTTTAGTGTAAAGAAGACTCAATCAAAAGGTCCAATACATGCATCCCAACTCAATCTAGATATATCTATAGATGTGCCATAAGCTCAAGGGGTTAGGAATTTAGTAAAAAGGGCCAATATTAACGAAAATATGTTTTTCCAAAACATTCGACTAAAAATGAGTGAAAAATGGTTAAGAAATTTTGGCATACCCTTACTATTTTAATCATAACTCTTTTTATAAAATTAATTTTTTTGTGAGAGTAGTCTTGCTGGAAAGAGGACTTTCGGGGCTTCGATTTGAGTATAAGAACGGCCTAATTCAGAGTCTGGATGAGGGAGATATGATCAAACAAAGTTGGCAATGCGTAGTTGTCCGCTCGAGTGGACGTCGAGCTCTCGACCACCCAACTCTCTGCCAGTTGAGCGCTTGAGTGGATGTCGAGCGCTCCAGATTTGCCCCTATTTTGAGTATCTAGCTTCAAAACCCTTAACCCTTCATTAAACATGTCTCAAATCTTGATTTCCACCCAAAGACATTAGGTTTAAGTCTCACGAACCCTTTTTATGCAATAATTTCACAAAATCACAGTTTATTATTTCTCAAAACTCAAATATTTGTGAGAACCCAACTCAATCCACACATTACTCTATCATCCCTTCAAATCATGTATAAAATCTATTATATTTTACTCATATAAGAAATTTTCAACTCAAATCATCACAAACATATGAGAGAATCTAGATTCTACCTCGAATTTGCTCAAAAGCTTGAATTTTCTCCAATTTCTCCCTCCTAGGGTTTGCATGTTGATAGATCTTGCTTTCTTGATGCTCTATCTCCCATCTCCTTGCTCCAAAGCTTTAATTCCATCCTTGCTTGCTCCTAATCTTGCCTTAATCTTCAATTTGAAGGATGGAGGGTTAGGGTTTTCAGGTGCAACATGGGTCTCTCTCTCTAAAAGGAAGAAGAGGAGAAGAGGAGAAGAAGAGAAATGAGAGGGGATTAACTCACGTGGGCTGGAAGGCTCATATATGTATATATATACTCCCAATCTTTCTCCAACATTCTAGATAATTCTAAACGTTTCCCGATAGCCCGCTCGAGCGGACCCCCACCGCTCGAGCGGTGATCCCTGAACTGAAATTCTGCGAATTTTCTTAAAATTCAACTCAAACCTCCGACTTTTCTTGCATTTAAATATTTAGAATTATACATTAGCATAGCCACATCAACATCGTTCTTCACCATGTATTTTAATTTCACCCTCATATATTATTAATTCAACCGTCAACAAGGAAAAATTTTTTAGCACCCATGCCCAAATCTAATTCGGTCTCTTCTCTTACCGAAAATATGAAAAATAAAATAAACATGTACTGGGTCTCAACAAATCCAACAGTGGGGGAGCTTTTCTCTCGTTCTCTGGCACTCCCTTTTCTCTACGCAGCCCTCTCTTCTCTCACGCTCTGCAACGAGCAACCAAACCCTAACCTCTTCTCTACCACGCCAACTGAACCCTAACCTTTTCTCTACCTCGCCAATCGAGCTCCGATCTATCTCACCTCACCGTCTCCAATGTCTTCTCCATTGCCAATGCCTTCACCATCTCTAACGCCTTCGCCTCTCTATTGCTCATCAAGGTAGCAACACTCTTTTGCCCTATCATTGTTTCCATTTTCCATTTTCGCTTCTCCCCTCTCTCATCAGTCACTCATCGATCAGATATGTCGGCCAATGTGGACTCTCAACCCCCGTCACTGACCCACGTTATCATCGTCGATCAGATACGACGAGATCTGTTTACCAAGGGAAGAGGGTTCGATTATTGTAGTTGTGAGACCCGGACCCGCCTCTTTTTTAGACTTATATACGTTTGATGTGTTTTTGAATATATTTTTGTTCGATGTATGATTTGTGTGTTTTGATGCATGTTTACGTTTAAATAACCATGCGGGATTGGTTCCCGGGGTTGTAGGGAGTTGTGCGAATTTTAAAAATTAAAAAAAAAAGATATTTTGGAGGCCTATAAATATCTGGAGTTAGATATTTTCAAAACTTAACTCCTAGTTTCCTCCAGTTTTCTCTCTGCCATCTCTCTAACTTCTCGGGGGCCCGGGGCATGATTTTTGACAAACTCGACTAGTAATCCTTGTTATCGGCATCGTGGTCTACGCTTTCATTCAGACAAAATTCTATTCTAACGAAGCTTGGTTTTGCACGTGGATCAAGCATCGAGTTTTTAACTCACCAAGGTAGGATCCTAGACTGTATAACTGTTAGAGGGTTCTACGTGTAATCATACGTGTTTCTACCATTTAAAAATGCATGAAAAGTGATTTATGTTTCAAATCGGGTTTTGGGTTAAGACCATTTTTTGGCATTTCAATTGGATGAAATCGGATTTTGAGAAGTCCTTTCAAGGTTTTATGATAGTCTTAAGCTTAGGTATGCTTGTGGATATCAAAAATAGGTGTTTGGAGGCTTAATTTGAGGTTCGGTGGTGAAACCCATGGCCAAAAACATTTTCTGGGATTGGTCAGTTGACTGGACCACCTTGGTTAGTTGACTGGATCATCTTTTGTGGAGTTTAGTCCATTAAACCTCCCAGGTCAGTTGACTGAAGTGGCTCTGCCGTGGGTTTTTGCTTTTCCAGAGTGTTTTCAGTCGACAGATGGGCTTGGCCCAGTCGACTGAAGTGTGGGCTGTGTGTTTGGTGGTTGGATGGTTTGGTTTTGATGACCCAATGGTTTCCTATGGTATTCTATTGATTAAATGGTAAGATTAGTCAATTTAAATACCATTGGACTCCTGATTCGGATGTGTGAACATTCGTGGTTTTTAAAAGGAGGTTTGAAAACAGGGTGTGTGATGAGAAGTGTGAAAAGAAAACGTGTTTGTTGAAGGTTTGGAGCTAGCCCTTGGCGTTGAGTCTCAACTTTTAAAACGTTTTGGTGAAAATATATTTTTACATGTTTTATTTCATCTCCATGGTTCATGGATTGGATCTTCTTATATACATGTGTTGTATATTATTTTGCGGGTTTTGAAATATTTTTCATAGATGTACTGTTACAGTGGGTGTGGTTGAGTTAGGCTTCAATTACTCCTCAGTGTTAGTCTAAAAACGTGCGCAGCGTAGGTGTTATATACCTTCGGGTTAGTCCCCATAAATTGAGTGTGTGTGGGTGCTTTGTACCCTCGGGCTCAGATCCCGTAAATTAAGCAGTAGGTGCTCTGTACCTTTGGGCTAGTTCTATTAAATTGAGTGGTTCGGTTGCCTTTGTTAATGGCGTCATTGTCATGACTCCGTTTAGAACTTGTCATTACTAAGCCTGCGGGTCTAGGATAATGGACGAGAGTCTATAGTTGTTACCTTTGTTGGTATGGCAGAGTCGGTACATAGGATTACTTTTTATCATGTCTCCTCGGCTGTCTATCCTGGGTGGAGAATGTTGTGTTTTACTGATTTCTCTTAACTGTGGCATGATATCTGTCAGGATTATATACATGGTTTCAAGGATGAAAAAATGTGAAGTTTTCAGGATGAAAAACTTATGATTTTTGAGAGATAAACATG
Organism: Heliamphora exappendiculata; assembly: GCA_034768845.1. Classification (NCBI taxonomy): domain Eukaryota; kingdom Viridiplantae; phylum Streptophyta; class Magnoliopsida; order Ericales; family Sarraceniaceae; genus Heliamphora; species Heliamphora exappendiculata. Next base: position 7,425 of record JAOTRH010056264.1, read on the forward strand.
TTTGGCTTTTGTGGTCGACTTAGCTCCCACCTTATGATTACATGACTTGTATTATAGTTTTACTGTCTATATTCTATTGGGCTTTGGCTCACGGTGTGAAAATTTTTGTTGTAAAACCTTTTTCAGGTGAGAGAGTGGAGTTGGCCTAGTCGGAGAGGTGATGAAAGACTTACTGTAGTTTTTCCCTTTTGGAGACATGTACTTTTACATGTGATGCCTGTGAAGGATGGTTTTGGACGCCTTTTAGCGATATACTTATTTATGTATGAGAATGCGTGTTTATCACTTATGAGAGCTGAACTTACGAAATCTTTTATCCAACTGCTGTGTTTTGATTTCCAACTGTAAAAACATATTTTTTTTAAATGGGTGTTTTGGTGGATTTTCGCGTGACCCTAGTGTTTGGGGCGCAAAAAATTAGTATAAGAGCTCTGGGTTCGAATAGCTATGAGCGATGGAAAATAGGGTACGTTACTTTGTGAGGTTGTATGTGGGCTTGATTGCATGTATTACAGTGCTTTCCTAACATCAGCATGATACGTTGTGGTGTATACGTGGGCATGGAGGTTAGACCTTAGGATTTATTAGTCTTGCCTCCAGGCATTTGGATTAATGAACTTGGGAGCCGTGTTAGAGACACGTTTCACGAACGTGATTTTTAGCAAAGAATCTGAGTAGGTTATCTAGAGTTACGTGTCTTTCTTGTTGGTTCTCCTCGGTATGTGAGATGTGATGACATGATCTAAGTGGCTATGTGTTAGCATGCCTATGTGAGTTATGTCATTTACGTTAGCAATAACATGTTGTATGGATGATTATCCTATTATGTTGCTTTCGTATAGAGTTATGTCCACGCGGGGAGGATGAGGCTGAGGTCGAGACCGTGACCGTGGTTCTAGCTGAAGGGACGTTCTAGTCTCAAATGTTAGGGATGCTAATGCGCCCCAAGGACCTGTTGCCGAGGGAGATCTATTGTGTGAAATGGTCGACTCCCTCTGGCAACTGGCTGAGGCTACTAGGGGTAGGGAGAGTATACTTGAACCGAGGGTGATGGTCGCAATGCGCCAGTTTTGCCGTTTGTACCCTCCTACCTTTTCTGGGGAGCCCAACCCCACGGTAGCCACTGAATGGCTGGAGTTGGTCACCAGAATCATGGACACGCTTCAGATTAAGGAGGACGATCTGAGGGTTACTTTTGCTGCCTTCCAACTGAGGGGGAGTGCGAACATGTGGTGGAAGTTCACCAGAACTACAGTTATTGGTACTTAGGAGGCATTCACAAAGGTATTTCTGGATAAATAATTTCCAGCGACATTGAGGGATCACTACAGAGAGGATTTCCTATTTTTGACTCAGGGGATGATGTCATTGGTGGAGTATTGAGTTCACCAGTCAGTCTCGGTTTGCACAGGAGATCGTACCTACTGACGAGTTTCGTGCGAAGCGGTTTGAGAGAGGTTTGAGGCCCGCTATCAGAGATAGGGTGGCGACATTCCAGATGTAGGTCTTCACAGAGTTGGTACAGATGGCAATGAAAGTGGAGGACACTCTGAATGAGACGAGCAGAGACAGAGATAGTCGGGGTCAGTAAGGAGGGGAACGTGCACAGTCTCAAGGGCGCAGGGAGAGCAAGCGCTGATGGACATCTAGTCTGAGTTCTCATCCGGTGGGGTCGTATCTATCACAGTCTTCTGCATCCGTGCCTCCCACAATTTCAAAGGGAAGGTCAGAGCAGAGGAGGGAGTCTATCTGTTTTAGATGCCAACGGCCAGGGCATCATGCAGCAGAGTGCCAGAGTCCAACGCCGGTTCATTCGTAGGCGTAGGGAAGAGGTCCAGTGATGTGTTTTGAGTGCAGCCAGTCTGGGCACATCCGTAGAGGTTACGCCAGATGAGGGAGCACAGCTGGAGCTTCTGTTACTCCATCCGCTTAGGGACGTCAGCCATCTAGATTTACAGAAGGGGGCGCCTCAGTACAGTCGGGCAGACAGTCTACAGTTCAGAGCCACAACAGATAGGCCAGAGCTTATGTACTAGCTGATCCTCGTTCATCTAGAGCACTGGTCGTGCCCGATGCTGTTGCTACCATCTCCATGATCAGAGGTACTCTTCTAGTCTATAGATCATGGGTAAGTGTTCTTATCGACACCGGAGCATCACATTCATTTATATCATCTACTTTTGCATCTACTTTCGGGCTGAAAATAGACTAGTTAGGTGGTACTTTGAGTGTGGAGATCCCAGTCAGTGGAAGTGTGACGTTGAGTCTTGTGTGTAGATCCTGTGTTTTGGAGGTCGTCGGTCGTTGTTTAGAGTTTGACTTCATCATTCTAGACATAACTGTGCTTGATGTCATCCTAGGGATGGATTGGCTAACCACCTATCGTGCCTTTATCGATTGCGATCGACGGAGGGTGACGATTTGTACAGTAGCGGGAGATTATTTTTGCTTTGTGGGTGACCGGGATGAGGGTTTGAGGTCTATGCCTGGTGTTGTGTGGAACCAGGGTAACCTGGATTCCCTCTTTGCAGTTCTCATGTTAGATGAGGGAGTTGGGACTCGAGGATAGTTACCTCCGGTGGTTTGCAACTATCCAGATGTCTTTCCTGACGATCTGTATGAGTTGCCACTGAGCCGTGAGGTAGAGTTCTCTATTGAGTTGATTCTAGGGGCGACTCCCATATCTATGCCATCTTATCAATTTGCACCCACTAAGCTACGTGAGCTTAAGGTACAGCTACAAGAGCTACTGGATATGGGTTTCATACACCCAAGTACTTCACCGTTGGGAGCTCCTACTCTTTTTGCCAAAAAGAAGGATGGATCCTTGTGATTGTGTATCGACTACCGAAAGCTGAATTAGGTGACAGTGAAGAACAAGTATCCTATGCCGAGGATAGATGATTTGTTTGATCAACTGAAGGGTTCGAGTTGCTTTTCAAAGATTGACTTCAGATCGGGATATCACCAGTTGAGGATTAGAGACAAGGACATAGCGAAGACTTCCTTCTGAACTCGCTATGGTCACTATGAGTTTTTGGTTATGCCGTTCGATATGACGAATGCACCAGCAATGCTCATGGGTTTAATGAACCGCATCTTTCATCCATACTTGGACAGTTTTGCGGTAGTGTTTGTGGATGATATTCTCATTTACTCACCTACTAAGGAGGCACATGAGGACCATTTACGTATTGTTCTACAGACTTTGAGAGAGCATCGCCTATACATGAAGTTTGAGAAGTGCGAGTTTTGGATGTCTGAGGTGAGGTTTCATGGACACGTACTGTCGACGGACGGAGTAGTAGTTGATTCGTCGAAGATAGATGCTATGACAGGTTAGGAGCGATCGAAGAGCGTCTTTGAGATCTGTAGTTTTTTGGGTTTGGCAGGCTACTACTGATGGTTCGTGAAGGACTTTACGAGACTTGCTGTGCCGATGACGCGTCTGATGCGGAAGGGAGTTGTGTTTGTGTGGAGTGAGTCCTGTGAGTCAGCATTCCAGGAGCTGAAGATGAGGTTGACTAGCGCGCTAGTGTTGATTATCCCAGAGCGAGGCTTGGGGTATACAGTGTATTATGACGCATCACATGACGGCCTAGGTTGTGTTTTGATGCAGGGAGGTAAGGTTGTAGCCTATGGTTCTCGACAGTTAAAGAAGCATAAGAAGAACTATCCAACACACGATCTGGAATTGCCAGCCGTGGTCTTTGCCTTGAAGACATGGCGTCATTATCTTTTTGGTGAGCACTTCAAAATTTTCTCTGATCATAAGAATCTGAAATACTTGTTTTCGCAGAAGGACCTGAACTTGCGCCAACAGCGATGGATGGAATTGCTGGAGGATTATGATTTTGACTTGCAGTATCACCTAGGGAAGGCTAATGTTGTGGCTGATGCTCTCAGTAGGAGGTCTCATGGGTTGTTAGCTTCTGTGGCTATATATGAGTGGGACATGCTTGGAGAGGTTAGGGAGTTTGATCTTTGTTTTGGGAATATAGCGACAGAGGCCACCTTATTTTTAGTAGTTTCATGACCAGCACTGATTGCACGAGTGTTAGAGGTACAACAGACGGATCAAGAAGCTGCCAGACTTATGTCGAGCTAATCTACTACATGAGTGTCATTATTCATGCCTTGCAGTGCATCCTGGAGGCACGAAAATGTATCATAACCTACGTCGACAGTTCTATTGGACAGGAATGAAGAAGGACGTGCTTCAGTTTGTTTCTCGGTGCCTTACCTGTCAGCAGGTAAAGACGGAGCACTAGAAATTGGAAGGATTATTACAGCCGTTACTGGAATCTAAATGGAAGTGGGAGAACATCACGATGGACTTTGTGTCAGGACTTTCTCGCTCACCCAAGGGACACGACGCTATTTGGGTTGTGGTTGATAGGTTGACAAAGTCTTCACACTTTCTCCCCATCCGCATGAAAGATTTGGTGGATCGACTGAGTTAGTTGTATGTCAGAGAGATAGTCCGCTTGTATGGAGTGCCAGTGTCTATTATTTCTGACCGAGACCTGCGCTTCACATCGCGCTTTTAGCAGAGTCTTCAGAAGGCTTTGGGGATGAACTTGATGTTCAGTACTGCTTTTTACCTCCAGACAAATGGCCAATCTGAGAGGACTATACAGATTCTGGAGGACATGTTGAGGGCCTATGTCCTTAATTTCAGAGGTTCTTGGGAGGATCATCTACCGTTAGTAGAGTTTGCATACAATAACAGCTATCAGTCTAGTATTGGGATAGCACCGTATGAGGTTCTGTATGGTAGACCGTGTAGGTTACCAGTATGTTACAGATGTGAGAGAGACCACAGTTTTGGGACCCGACTTGGTGCAGGAGACGACAGAGAAGACCGTAGTGATTCGCCAGCGTCTTCAGACAGCTCAGAGTCGTCAGAAGAGTTATGCAGATCAGAGGAGAAGACCTTTGGAGTTTGTAGTGGGGGATCATGTGTTCTTGAAGGTCTCACCCTGTAGAGGTTTGATGAGATTCGGTCTTAGCGGGAAGCTATCACCTCGTTTCATTGGACCTTTTAAGATCCTTGACAGAATTGGGGAGGTTGCATATCGTTTGGCTTTGCCACTTCAGTTAGCATCTGTGCACAATGTGTTTCACATTTTTATGCTTCGAAGGTACGAGCCTGATCCTTCTCATGTGTTAGATTGGGCCGAGTTACGGGTTGATGAGGATGCCATATATGAGGAGCATCTGGTGAAGATTCCTAATACAAAGCAGCAAGAGTTGTGAGGCAGAACGATTGCTTATGTCAAGATCCTATGGCTTCATCACGGGATTGAAGAGGCTACATGAGAGCTAGAGTCGGGCATGCGTGCTAGATACCCTGAGCTTTTTCCTATGTGACCTTGTAGCAAATTTCGGGGGCAAAATTCCTTAAGGGGGGGAGAGTTGTAACACCTGGACTCGTCTCTTTTTTAGACTTATATATGTTTGATGTGTTTTCGCTTATATTTTTGTTCGATGTATGATTTATGTATTTTGATGCATGTTTACGTTTAAATAAGCATGCGTGGTTGGTTCCCGGAGTTGTAGGGTGTTGTTGTGCAAATTTTAAAAATTCAAAAAAAAGATATTTTGGAGGTCTATAAATATCTGGAGTTAGATATTTTCAAGAAGATATTTTTAAAACTTAACTCCTAAGTTTCCTCCAATTTTCTCTCTGCCATCTCTCTAACTTCTTGGGGGCTCGGGGCATGGTTTTTGACAAACCAACTGCTGATCCTTGTTATCATCATTGTGGTCTACGCTTTCATCCAGACAAAATTCTATTCCGACGAAGCTTGATTTTACACGTGGATCGAGGCGTCGAGTTTTTAACTCACTGAGGAAGGATCCTAGACTATATAACTATTAGAGAATTCTACGTGTAATCATAGGTGTTTCTACCGTTTAAAAATGCATGAAAGGTGATTTATGTTTCAAATCGAATTTTGGGTTAAAATCATTTTTCGGCGTTTTGGTTGGATGAAATTGGATTTTGAGAAGCCCTTTCGAGGTTTTATGATAGTTCTGAGCTTGGGTATGCTTGTGGATGTCAAAAATAGGTGTTTAGAGGCTTGATTTGAGGTTCGGTGGTGAAACCCGGAACCAAAAACATTTTCTGGGCTTGGTCAGTCGACTGAACCTCCTTGGCCAATCGACCGAAGTGGCTCTGCCCTGGATTTTTGCTTTTCCATAGTGTTTTCAGTCGACTGGTGGGCTTAACCCAGTCGACTAAAGTGTGGGCTGTGTGTTTGGTGGTTGGATGGTTTGGTTTTGATGGCCCAATGATTTCTTATTGTATTCTATTGATTAAATGAAAAGGTTAGTCAATTGAAATACCATTAGACTCGTGATTCGGATGTGTGAACATTTGTGGTTTTCAAAAGGAGGTTTAAAAACAGGGTGTGTTATGAGAAGTGTGAAAAGAAAACGTGTTTGTTGAATGTTTGGAGCTAATTCTTGGTGTTGAATCTCGACTTCTAAAACATTTTTGTGAAAATATGTTTTTACATGTTTTGTTTGATCTTCGTGGTTCATGGATTGGACCTTCTTATATACATGTGTTGTATATTATTTTGCGGGTTTTGAAATATTTTCCATAGATGTACCATGACAGTGGGTGTGGTTGAGTTGGGCTTCCATTGGTGCTCGGTGTATGTCCAAAAACGTGCGCAGCGTAGGTGCTCTGTACCTTTAGGTTAGTACCCAAAAACTGAGTGTGTGTAGGTGCTTTGTACCCCCGGGCTCAGGTCCCGTAAATTAAGTAGTAGGTGCTCTGTACTTTCGGGTTAGTTCTCGTAAATTGAGTGGTTTGGTTGCCTCCGTTAATGGCGTCATTGTCGTGACTCCGTATAGAATTTGTCATTACTAAGCCTGCAGGTCTAGGGTAATGGATGAGAGTCTATAGTTGTTACCTTTGTCGGTGTGGCAGAGTCGGCACATAGGATTACTTTTTATCATGTTTCCTCGGCTGTGTATCCCGGGTGGAGAATGCTGTGTTTTACTGTTTTTCCTTTACTGTGGTATGATATCTGTCAGGATTATATGCATTGTTTCAATGATGAAAAATGTGAAGTTTTCAAGATAAAAAACTTGTTATTTAAAAACCTATTTGGCTTTGTGGTCGAGTTAGCTCCCACCTTATGATTGCATGACCTGTATTATAGTTTTACTGTCTATGTTGTATTGGGCTTCGGCTCACGGTGTGAGAATTTTTGCTGTAAAATTTTTTTCAAGTGAGCACGTGGAGTTCATCTAGTCGCAGAGGTGATGGAAGATTTGCTGTAGTTTTTTCCTTTTGGAGATATGTACTTTGACATGTGATGCCTGTGAAGGTTGATTTTGTACGCCTTATGGCGATATACTTATTCATATATGAGAATGCATGTTTATCGCTTATGAGAGTTGAACTTGGAAAATCTTTTATCCAACTGCTGTATTTTGATTTCCAACTGTAAAAACCTATTTTTTTTAAATGGGTGTTTTGGTGGGTTTTCGCGTAACCCTAGTGTTTGGGGCGTGACAGTAGTTTTTTAAAATATGGAAATTGTTCATCATTTAATACTCTATTTGTGACATTAACTATTTCTATTCAACTCATTCTATTTTCTCTTTTTAACTGATTTCCCATCTATGGTGTCACGCTCTTCTCTCTGCTCCTTTTCCTCTTGCCTTCTTCCTCTTCCCTTTGTGCCTGCCTAGGTTACGCTGCCACCATCGTCATTTGTTTCCACAAATCTACATGCTCGCTCTACTCCCTACTCTGTTTGACGGATTTACATCGCCGATTTCGATATCTAGGTTTGTGTTTTGATATTTTGTTACATGTCTTGCCATTTTATTTGTGACACCTATGTGGGAGTATGTATTTTATTATGAAAGAGAGATCTTTTGTGATTTGTGACTGCTTATGTATGTTGGTTTAAGATTTAATTTGGGGCAGGAGTGATCTTTTGAGATTTGTGGTCTTTTCCTTTTTCTTTTTTTTTTGGTTTAGGGTCCAGTGGTAGAAATATAACAAGAAATCTATTAGAAACCTTAGCAAATGATATATTGGGGTTGGAAAGGATAAGAAGATAGGCTTAAATGAAAGTTCAGTTAAAAAAAATGAAAGTTTAGTTTATTATGTAGCCATTGTTCATCATTCAATAGCCATTGGGTATTCATGTTATTGTAGTTTTGCAAAACACAGTACCGAACATATTTTTTATGATTCTACTTGCTGTAAAAACACAGATGTGTTTCAATTTGTTGATTTCTTTCGATTTTACTTGCTGGGCCTTTTTTTTATTGTGATGTGTTTGAGCGAGTTTGTCAAAATTTTATTTGATTTCAATTAAACAAAATAAAACAATCCCTTAACAGAAAATTAAGGAATTCGTCTTAAAGTTAATATCTATCTATATTATGGTGTGTGGATTTTTCTTTGTCCCAGGGCTTAAACTACCACATTAAATTTGTGATGAGTGTGATCACTGTTTGCACAATGTCATTAATGAGTGTGATCGATGTTTGTACAGTGATTGTTTATCTAAAATCATGTCTTCATAGTTTACTATTTTGAACTCAAAATCTCTCTTTGTTTTTAAAATTTACGCTAAAGTTAACTGAATCTTACTCCTATTCAAAACCTTCAACCCCATTTGGCAAAAATTTAAGTTTTTCACTTTTTCTTTTTATACTACGTTAAATATATAGTCTCAGTGTTTTTTTTTAAGTATATTTGTGATTTCAAGTACATGTTTGCTACATTGTAAAATCTCCACTCATGATTCCTAAAGCCAAAAAATACACGAATTTTAAGAAAATTTCTATTTGCCACATTGTATAGTCTCTACTAAGTCCAAAATCATGAGTAACGTGGAAGTAAAAATTCACTATAACAGTGCATTAAAACCCAAATAACAGTTAATTACATCAATTTTTTTGACACAACAATAATGCCGGTGCGAAATTGTATTTTAAAAGTTTCTAACTTGCCATTCTTCTTATTATTGTTGTAGAATAATGTCAGTCATTGGATTGTCTATGTTACCTCTATTGCTAATTATTATTATTACATGTTATTATTATTTGGTATGCATATGTCCATTTTATTTTTTTAAATTCTAATTTAATTGTTGAAGGTTTTGGATTTAATTGGAATTTTTCATACTACATTGCGATAATTATTGAAATTCATTACTTGACTTTTGTGTGAATTTTCATTTACTTTACTAAAAATTTGGTTATGATTTGTTATTTTTGGTCTCAGATAACTACGCATTTGTTTATTAGATATCGTTGTATTTGTGATTCAATTACAATTCTATTATTTTATGTAATGATTCAATTCTAATCCTATTACTTTATGTAATTCTGCTAGAAAATAATTGAAAATAAAATAGAGAATAAAAAATTCTGTTGTACAAAGTGTCTTATGGGTTTCCATTTAAGGAATCACTCAAACTTTACAAATTTGATATCGAAGACCATTATAGTTAAGGTTCCTATAACCAATAATTGATAGTCAATTGAGATTTCTAATCATACATTTTTTACACTCTCATATTCATTTTAATGGTATTTTATTTTAGTTTATTTTGATGAATCACCATAGAACAACAGGCACAGAAAGCACCACTTGCACATTGATATATGTTACTCATTATTAATGTGTTTGCTATGAACTAAATTGGTGATGTGTTCAAATGATTTATTTGATCGAATGCATTTAAAGGGTTGATAGACAAAAATGCCTTCTTCATACTGATGGAATGTATTTATACATAACTTAATCGTTTCTTTCTTATTTTAAAATTAGTTCTTTAGCTATCTATCATCCACTAGTTGTGGTGAATGACAGAAAAAGTTCATACCAATTGAATAAGCAAAAAAGAAGAGGACATTCTATCTTGAAAAGAGTTTAAAGGGGTTTATAGAGCTTATATTTGTGTAACTCTTCTATTAGGTCATTTGGGTTTATATTTTGACTTTTAGTATTGCTGTTGACTTTGGCTGTGTTCCTTAGATTTGTTAAAATGTAAGAAACTTGCTCGTACCATTTCAATGCTCAAGTACACATTTGGAGTGTTCTTTTTTAATAAGCTAATATATATTTTCACTACTTTTATTGCTTTTTAATGTGTAAAAGTTCCAAAAAACTTTAAGAATTCTAATTATCTTATTATTATTTAAAGGAAGTGTTTTAGATGGCATGTTTAGGTTGGCAGTGTTTGAGAAGGAAGTCTATTATTCTTCCATTCCAATCTAATACCTCTTCTTTGAATTAAGATTAAGGATATAAAATATTGTATGGATATTGATTTAGTCTATATTAGTTTTTGAAATTCAAAGAGGGAACTTAGTTGAACTCACAATTAAGTATTTTTCTTTTGTATTATAGTTTTTGATTAATTTCGTTAAGTGAGAAAAATTGAAAATCTCAAATACTAAGTTTTGTTTAGTTTTTTTTTATTTGTTGTTGGGATTCAGGCAGAACTTGTGTATATTGTGTTGCTTGCTTTTATTACAAGTTATTTTGTGAATTGTCAAATCGTAGCATTATCCAAAAAATAGGGAAACTTTGCCAAAAAAATTTTAAAAATTGAATACATAGAATAATTATCTATGTATTGCACTTATTTTTCCCATTTAATACTTTTTAATATGGGTTATTCATAGTAATATAAAATTTTAGAGAAATTATTAAAATGTACGAGTAATCTTAAAAAAATGGTAGTAGTGCCTTTAGGCACAGGCTGTAACGTCCTGAACCTCGGGAACCTGTGAACTCAACCCAATCTCTTAGAATAACCATAACAAAACTTGTCACAAAGGCCAAACAAAGTTCTTAATTTTCAAAAGTTCATTTACAACACTTATCATTACAATTATCCACTTTGCTTTCTGTACAATTATAATGTAAATACAAAAAAAATACTAGATCATTCCTCTGCCCTTGTTCCACATGCATCCTTTGCCCTGGTATTGTTCCGGATCTTTAAAACCTAAAATGGTTTTGTATATATATACATGAGCTGAAATTCGTTGGATAAAAACTAATTAAGTGCTATGCATGATTTGTGAGGTGTGATGAGTGCAACCGAAATAAAATGTAAGCTTCACCAATTATTATTTACTTATTCCCACGCACATACTCACGCACACCAGATTGTTCTTTCCACAAACTTTTTTCAAAACGTTCATTTCTTTCACATTAAAACATATTATTTACTCATCACCCAGTTTTTCGCAAAAATCATATCACATTATAAACGGGCATCGGGTGCAGCTTATAGAAATTCTTCCATATTACTTCTCAATAGGCTACTCAAAGCCATTGGGTAATAGATAGCTCTATAACTCACCATGACACAATCACAACTAATGAACCGGTATCGGGCACAACTTATAGAAATGTGAGACCTTGTACCGCTTTATTTTTGATATATATATGCATGCTAGGTGTTTTGACGCCTTTTTAGCATTTTCGCTTTGATATGCCTATATGAATTTTGATGCATGTTTTGGTTATTTCAAGCAT
>JAOTRH010056275.1:0-18959 GCA_034768845.1 Heliamphora exappendiculata
TATATTCATGTAGGAAAAACAAATTAATTAGATATTGTTAGCAGGTTAAACAATTCACATATTCTTTTAATAAAAAATGAACGATTGATTGAACACATTGTTCATTTTTTGCTTTTAGGTACTGAAGTTTTTCATTTTTCTTCATTGGTGGATTTTTTTTGCTGAGCAATCTTTGGTGGATTTTCTTTCCAATTTTCATCTACTTCTTGTTTGTTTAAGAACAAAAATGCTTTTTTAGTTTTGATGAAAATTTTAAAAGTATACCAAACACATGAAAAAAATGACAGCCTATGTTTGGAATGTTGTAACATCATCTGGTAAAGTAGTATGATTTGGCTCTCTTAATTCTTTGTACTAATGAGCCCAATATATTTTTTTTTGGATATATATTACTTTGTAGGAATTTGTTTTTATGATATATATTGTGGGTACATACGGTTCTTGATAATTTGAGGTGGCAAAGAGGTACTAATATCTTTGACAGTTTGTTTTGCTGTGCCACAGGCGTGACCATGGCTGTCCATGCACCAATGTCGTCTCATCGTTAAGTGATCAATCATTTGAGCCCTCTGCTACTTCATTCGCTCCTTCTTCAAAAGGATCTCGAAAATCTTTGGCCTTAACCATGGTTCTCTCTCTCTCTCTCTCTCTCTCTCTCTCTCTCATGGTGGTCCATGCTTCCCATCTGGGCATTCGCACACATGGGATTAGCTCCCCAAAGGGGCTAAAAGTTTCTATATTCTCCATGGCTTCTCTTGGAAGGAAAGGGTCCTGCAAGAGAACCAGAGCATATATATGTGCATGTTGTTTCCAACTCAAGCTATCTATCCAAAGAGCTAAGTTGGTCTCATATATACCTCTAATTTTGGCCTTGGAAAGGCTAAGCAAATCGCACAATTAAAAATGCGAATTTGACAACACAAACGGAAACTTTCAACTTCAAAATGTTGATTTTGAAATGGAAAATTATATATCCCTTCAAAATTTGGTGGTCCATCGCCTCTAGATGTAGAGGCATTTTAATTCTAGTATACCATGGGCATGGGAATGCCTTTTTTTTTGTTCTTAAATTTATTTTTGTGTTTTTTTTTTTAAACTTCAGCCTCAACGCTAGTTTTTACCAATTTTCATTTTTTAACCTTTACATAATCTGTCTAACCAATTTACCATATTCCCTTAGGGTAAGGGGAGGTAATCTCAAAGGGTCTAGTTGTTGTTATTGTTGTTGTCTCTTTGTTATTTTTGTAAATTCATTGTGGCTAAACTTTGGGAGTTTTAGCCCCATTTTACTATAACATATAGGAGGGGTGGTATTAGTATCTTGCATTTAGCATTTGCCATGTTTTACCAACTCTTTATGAGCGCCATGAATGGATATGGAGCTCCAATGCATAAGGAGGGAACCCAAGGGATATATTTTGGGACTCTTGGGTTCGTCTCCTCTAACCCATCAACCATGGTTTGGACTTAGGTGATCCTCATCTCTCTCTCTCTCTCTCTCTCTCTCTCTCTCAAACTTTAACTTTTGGGATGGAACTTGATACTCTTTATATGTATAAGCTTATGGTTTGGATTGTAACTAAGGACCGTGATTAGAAGATGTCTCGTTCTCCATCTATATCGATTGAGAAGGGCTAGTATTATTGTTGGAGACTGCTTTATTTGCTTTATATTTGTTGAATCTTTGTTCACGAAAAGACAAATTAATTCTCCTTAATTTGTACCAAGACAAATTTCTATTTTTCAATTAGATACCTGACGGTTTTGACGGCAAATTCCTGAAACATGTATAACAAAACGTCAAGGCTGTTCTCGGAGATTTTTTTTTTCTTGAAAAAAAAATTGAAATTGATAAACCATAAAATGCAGCCTTGTATTCATATAACATTACTATTATTTTTATTAATTTTTTTTGTTGTTGTTGGTGTTGTTATTGTTATTGTTGTTAGGTCATTTCAATTTGATATTGGACTCATAACGTTAACAAAAAAAAAAAAAAATTCTAATTAGTCTAGTTTGAAAATAATTGCATGACCGCTGGATCTTCTTTCCCATGTTTTAGTGCACGCTCAAATATTGAATCATCTGTTGAAATCATTATATAATCTTGCGAATAAGAGTGTATCATCAACAAATAAACAAAAGAATTTGAGAATTTAGAACTCCTAACCCTGAGAAGAGCTTCGGCGACGGAGCACCCTAACGCGCCCCATACAGACCTGTGGGAATCTAGCGTGGAGCACTGTAGGCCTTAAGCTTCCGTTTCGTTGAGGAAATGAGTAGTGTTAGTTACTAGGAGAATGGAAAGGAGAAAGGAAATAAAGGGAATTATTTATAATTTTATTAGTGTAATACCCGAAAAAGAGAAGATAATAATATTAAAATAATAATAATAATCATATTGAATGTATTGCTCACATATTTAAGAATTAAATATTTTTTGTCTCTTAATAGTAGAGAGAGCTTTTGTATTTATAGTTATAAGAGACAATATATACAAATAAGATAATATTACATTTATCATAAATATTTGAATATTTAAAACTCAGGTCATATTATCTCAACACTCTCCTCATGATGGAGAATCCAAGGATTGAATTTGCAGCTTGTCTCCTAGGTGTTGAAATGATGTGGAAGGCAATGACTTAGTAAGAATATTTGTAATATGATATTTGGAAGAAATGAATTGAACTTAGAATCAACTTTCGAGTCACATTATCGTGAACAAAATGAAAGTCGATCTCAACATATTTAGTATAGCACTCTATTTTTTGAGCACGTCAGAACATATATAAGTACAAATAAAGATGATATTCTAACAATTCATTCATAATTATATATTATTAATATTACATCATTAAGAGTTTCAAACTGATCACAAGTACATAATATTTACAGTTTCACAAAGAATTTACAAAAATTACAATATGCGTAGAAAAATTGAATCAAAAAAACGAAAAGAAAGACTTGAATCTTCATTAAGCATCGTTGGAATTCTCCTGCTCCTAGAACTCACCCTAGCAATCGTAACTTTCTTCTCCTTCGGGGACTTTCTATTCAAAGATAACCTTTCTCTTACCTGTGGCACTAATGCCATGAGCCAAAACCTAGAAGAAAACACATAAACCTTCTAACCAATCTCACAGCATTAAATTTACTACAACGCATATCGTTTAACACTTGGTACATATTAAAGTCAAGGAGATAGGCAAGTTTGACAATTATATCATGATAGGTAAACTAGTTAATAAACATGCAAGTATGTGATGCTATGGATGCAATGCAAATGCCCAATTCGACACCCAAAATCATAACATGAATTTCAAGCCAGGAATTTCTAGAGTAGATTTCATTGGACAAATCGAACACTTAGCCATTAATCGAATCTCGTTGTGAATAATAAATTCATCGCCGAGCTTCAAGCCCCTGTTGTTTTATTTAATCACAACGGCGTGAGGTGGGGACCGGTGCAATACGGCTTTGTTACAGAACGCGATCGGGATTGATGCAAATCTGGCTATGTACCTAATGCACCCACCTTAAGAATTGTGATGTTATTGCCTAGTGTTAACCTAAAGTCTAAGGTATCAATATCAAAATATTAGCAACGAACCCATAGTGCCGAACACTTTCCATGATAAATAATTTCCAACACTGGAGACATGCCTAGGGTGTTCACAGGGAACACATTCCAAACTATAATAAAACTAGCAACTAAAGACGCCCTAAACCAAGAACCAAGAAGAAAACAACTCCAACATAACCCAACCCACAATAGTTTATACAGAATGGACTCTGATATACCAAGATACAAGTGCGATAATGCCCATGGTGTATAATATGCACCTCAAGTATAACTATTAATAGCATGACTTTAAACTAAGTATGGCATAACACAAGATATAAATCACTAAAGCACTAATTACAAGTATATGAAGCACAAGTTATTACTCTCAAGGCATGGTTTAAATTTGATAGCATGAGTTCTAATCATCTTGTACTCATTCTAAAATAATAATCATTCATTTCAAATCAATTAAGACATAAATTTCAAGTCTCACAATAAGAGTTACTCAACCACACACTTAACAATTTTAAAGGCAAACTTTCAAGTGTTAATTTAAAAAGGATAGTAGGGTTTTGGGGTATCTAAACTTGAAATTAAACTCTGGTTTTTGGACACAATTTAGATAAAATATTTTTTACAATTTTTATGTTTAGGACTAATGTCACATCCAAAGGAAAATAGGTGAATAATTTCATATAAGTGACAGTGGTTCAGCAATTTATAGAGAAAAGTATAGAAAAAGTGTCTTAGTTGATCTCAATTTTGGGATATCAAATCAAGTTAAAATGAGCCTATTTTTTTGATATGTTTCAATTTAACATGTCTCCTACAAATCTCGTGAATAGTGCTGAGGGTAGTTATTTGAAATAAATTACAAATATAAGTCATTTTGTAAAATAGGTTCAGTTAGCTATAAAACACACAGCAGAATCTGTTTACAACAAAAGGTTTAAAAATAGTTTGAGGGATCATTCGGGGTATTTAGGTTTGATTTTTGAAATTTAAATAGTTCAATATGTTAACTACATTTTTCATGAAAACCACGTTGAGAGTAGATCACTAAAAATATGAGTTTTTGGTAACACAAAACAGGTGATAGAAGGTTATGTTACTCACAAATCCCCAACAGTAACTTTCAGATGTGTTTTGACCTAGCAAATCTCAATAATTTGGGTTCATGTTTGGTGGGAAGCAAGATATACATTTTTTGGGGGTAATTAACTATAGCATAAAAGAAAATAAAAAATTACATGATTCCAAGAGACATACCCCAAGTAATTACAACACAAACCCACAAGTAAAGAAATAACCAACATCTTGACCCACAACACCCCCGCATGAAAGCGGGGGGAAAACTTAACAAAACATATTCTACGCACAAAACACATCAATCCCGAAGGATAAACCTACCAGCCTGCAGGACCATAAGACCGTTGTTTCTTCTGCTTACCACTTGAAAGCTTAGTTAGCCTACTCCCTACCTTCTGCTTAGGGGGAGAGGAAGGAGCTTCAAAATCCTTAGCCTCAATATTACCCTCATCCAAAACGCTGAAGGAATTTGAAGTAAGAGTTACATTTGCCGCTTCCTCCTTGTTACCCATCTCTGTTGAATTTGTTGAATCCACAGAAGTTGCATTATTTCTAAGCACCTTACGATTACCCGCATCATGTGGAGGAGAAGCTGCATGCTCTACCAAAGAGCCATCCGCCTTTTGATTCCTATTGCCCGCATCTGCGGGTTTTGTTAACTTCACTCCAAAAGGAACATCTGTAGGCACATCAACGACCTTGGTATTATCTCCTTGCCGCGTAACTTCGTCAAAACCCACAACAATTGTATCATTATCTGGCTAAAAAATCTTCCCTTTGTTCGAAGCACCTTTGGCTGCTTCCTTTCCTCGACTAACTGGAGTCCAATCATCGTGACACTCTACAGGCTTATTCTGGCATCAACTAAAATCATGACCGAAAGCTTTACAATGAGAGAAAACCGATGGAAGACCTTGATACTCAACACTAACTTCCACAATATCCCTTTCACATTGAACCAAGATATAATGTAGCAAAGGCTCGGTTGCGTCAACTTCCACACAAAACCGCGCATATGAGATGCGCTGCTTTGTATCCATGGCCTTATCCAAATAGAGAGGAGTACCAACAACACTATCTATTCTACTCAAACAAACATGCAGGATTCCAAAATTTGAGGGATAGCTCATGAAATTTTACCCAAATAGGAATTTTAGAAAGAGCCTCTTTTTCCAACGACAGAATCAAGAGCCTTCCTGAAAAATGCTAAGGCCCCTTTTCTAAGATCTTCTCCATAGCTTCCATACTGCAGAACTTAAAGATGTAGAAACCTTTGTCAGTACCACATACATCCACCAAACCCTCTTGCCCCCACAACACCCTAGCCGTGGCTCTTACCAAACCAAAAGCGAGATCTATATCCTAGCAATAGCCCACTAGGCATGGTTCCCAAGACTTGTCGTCGACCAAATCACCGACAATTTCAATAATCTCAGGATGGTTTGGGTCCTTAGATTCCACAAATTCAAGGTTAGAACTAGAATAACTTCAGTTCATAAGCAAAGATGCCCAAGATTTTGGTTGAGGCAAATTCTCAAACACCTTGCCTACATTGTCAATGGTAGTCCCCCCTGTTACCTCTACCTAAATGTGCGGCTCTGTTATTGGCGTTCGAAACCTAGCGTTGTTTCCCCCAAAACCAGCCCCATGAAGCGCCCTAGCCTCCTAACAATGACGACCACCAATTCGAACACCTCCCCTGTAGGGGAGACGCCCACCACCCCTTCCTCTGGCCGGAGCCCATAGAACACGAACTTCCCTACCACGTTGATTACCTACACTAACCTCAGAGCTAAAACAGGGCTCCTCAGAAATACCCTTATTTTGGAGTTCCTTATGAGGACGAACACCGGAGATCTTTGCTGCTCCCTATATCACAGATACACTATTGTGCGTGTTGGCCCCGCACGAGAGCTTCCTCAAATTCAACTCTCTCAGCAACGCAAGCCTGGCGCGAAGGTCTTCAAAAACCTCCATTCGAATAGGGCTCACCCCAGATTTCAAAAGGGAAATTTCAAATTCCAATGTCTGTTCAAATTGGATCCGAGCTGCTTGTATCTTGTACAAAACATGTATCTCATAGGGAAACAACCGTCGGTCCCTCACTACGCACTGAACCCCCATCTTGATCCTGCTCCATAGCTATCCTAGTATAATCTGTCTTCATCGCCAAAGGAAGAGAAGAGTTCGATCACTCAAAAAGATTTTGCACCTTCAATCTCACCATATTTCACACCTAGTTACTGTAGCTCAGTGCATTAGTCTGATCACTCAAAAAGATTTAGCAAGATATACATTATATCCACAACTTTCATGTTTTGAGCTAAGCTCAGATCTCATTTTAAACTAGGATTTTTAGATCTGCAATATTGATTAGTCTAAAACTGGCACACTTTGGCAAAAATATTATATATCGAGTTCTATTCATTCAAATAAGTTCAAACCAATATTTTATGAAAGATAATATCAAAACCTAGGTTTTAATATAAAGAACACACTTAGATCATTTTTCTATATTTAGTTATGATATTTCAAAATTTGGGACAGAGAATTAAAAATGCTCAACAATCAGGCCTACATGTGTTCTAGCCACCTAGTTCATGATATGCCAACATATAATCCATATTCTTTGCATGCATATATTTTAGACTCAAATAACATTGTTCTAAAATTTATATAAACCATGAAACTAAAAAATAACATGTAACCACACCTAATAACATACCAAGCATAAACAACCCCTAATTTACTCACTACAACGTATTTTTTATTCATTTTTCGGTTCTTGTTCTTTGATGTGATTTATGAGATGAGGTGAGGGAGATTTTGGGTGATCTTAAACAGAGGGTTTAAAAGTTTTACTTAATTGCTTTGAAAACCTAATGGTAGAAGAATGAAAGGACTTGGCTTTATAGAATCTCCTAACTCCTCTTTATCGCCTTCTTCTTTCCTTTCCTTCTTTCTTCCTCCCTTTGCTGTCCACCTTGGAAGAACACTTGCGAACTTAATAAATCTAGTTTCTCTCCCCTCTCTTGACCGAATACATGAAGGAGAAAGGGATATTTGGTCTTGGTTTTTATAGAAAAGTGGGGTAGTGGGTTTCATGATGGTTTGAAAGCTTTTCTTTGAATCTTTTTTCTTTTCATTGGTTGCATGCATTTGTTACTTTATTTGAGAAAATATTTTCAGATCATGGAAGTTGGAATTTTGGCTAGGGGCTGATTGGGTAGGCTCAAGGGCAAATTTTGCATTAAATTGAGGTTTAAGTAAGGTATTGGTATAATATTGTGCAAGAAAGTGCCTTAAAAATTAATTTGGTGTATCTTTTTAGAGTCACTGCCTACTAAAATATATTATTTTAGTAAGTTTATGATTAATTTAGTATTCAAATGAATTATTATAAATTTTATAACAATTAATTAATTAGGTGTTGACTTTTAAGTCAAATTAAGTTATTTTGACAAGATGTGACTTATTTATGTGTGCAAGAATTTCAATAATGATTTATTTACTTTTGGTAGCTTATAATATTATATTATTATGTATATTACTTATTTGAATAATCTTGGATAATAATAATGCTTGATTTGTATACATTTTCTTATTTTAAGCTTAAAAAATGCAAAAAGTGACTTTTTGGGCACAACTCCTTAGGTAGCTGGCTAGTAAGGGGCATTTTTGCTATTTTTATTGTTATTTTATCTTTTGTTACTTAATTATATTTCTATATTTTATTTAGAATATCCATCTGTCAAATTTTGAGTTTTTAAAACTTTTGGGTGTACTAGGAGTAAAATGGTCATTGTACCATAATTATGAGAAATTTTGAATTTTAACATAATATTTCATGTTATTTACTTAGTTTATAATGTTGAGAGTCTTCTATGGGTATTAGGATTTTACCTCTTGAGTATCAGGTTTATTTAAGATTTTCTGATCGAATTAGGATTCTAAGTTGAGTTAGGGTTTCTGACCTTTTGGTAACTTAAGATCTCGTTGGCTAACCATTTGCTAATATTAGGATTTAAGCCAGGTCGTTATAATCTACCCCATTTAAAATAAATTTCATTCTCAAAATTTTATCTCGTATTTCTTCATGTGAAAAGTTGTGGATGGTTCACTTTCATCACTTCTCCTCGAACTCACGTCCTTGTACACTCTTTTGTTTCCTGTTGAGGGTGTGGACAAAGTCGGGCTTATACGTTTAGCAACCTTAAATATTGGTTGTTTTGTCTCACTTAAATCCTAGACCGACTACCAAACAACTCTCAAGGCCTTATCCTACGAGCATACCCTTTTCTTTTCAAGACGTAACATGCTTAATGTATACCCCTGAGTCTGCGAGTGTACCTATGGTTATTGGCAAACCTTCTTTTCTCTCTCGTGGAGTGCGAACACTCGGTCCATTACTCCTTGTTGGTTAGGGTACATCCTCCTTCTTAAACCACTCATTCCTTATTGTAATTAATTTGCTTAATCTTCGTAGTTCTGCCCTCACCAACGGTTGTTGTAGTTTCTTCCCCTCAGAGTTAATTAAAACGGTCATCTAGTCGATGTAAAATTCTTGATTGTCTGATTCTGCCGTGGATAGTCTATGTAGAATCGTAAAGTTTT
The DNA here is from genome assembly GCA_034768845.1 of Heliamphora exappendiculata. Classification (NCBI taxonomy): domain Eukaryota; kingdom Viridiplantae; phylum Streptophyta; class Magnoliopsida; order Ericales; family Sarraceniaceae; genus Heliamphora; species Heliamphora exappendiculata. Next base: position 9,272 of record JAOTRH010056275.1, read on the forward strand.
GTCATTCTAATTGGCCAAAAATGTCGGGGTTTCCCTTTGTGTAATGCTGGGGCGAATAAATCCTTAGTTGAATAACTCTTGAAGTTGACCCTTCGACTCTTTCAACTCAGTAGGAGTCATCGAATGCATGGCGGTCAAAATCGGTGCAGTATCTGGTTAGAGCTCGATAGGAAACTCGATTTCTTGATGTGATGGGAGTCTAGGTAATTCTTATGGAAAACATGCCCTCGTATTCACGTACAGTTTGTGGTAACTTTGTGGCCACCAGGGCCTCTATACCGATAGGTACACAAACTAGTCTTTCCGTGAAGTCACTTGATCCACACGCCTTCATGCTAACTGGTGTCAAGGTATCACGTCGTTAATTCTCCTTGGATTCGTATAATAGTTTCCTCTTTTGAGTGTGCCCATATCTTCTTCTAATGATAGTCGATGAGGGCATGATATCCGAAGTGCCAATCCATGCCTAGAATTACATTGATATCAATGGGGTCCATGACTCGCAAGTCGTATGATATAAGGGTGTCAGTTACTCTTCATTGTGCACGTCCTATAAACGGAATCTACCCGTGCGTGATCTACTGTGGGTGTAACTACGTTCGAGGTTTGATCTAATGCTTCTAGTTCCAAATGCAGAGATTTAATACAAGCTAACGAAATGAAAGAATGGGATGCGCCAGAATCAATAATGTTTTCATTAAGGTATTATAAGAACATACCTTGAATGACTTTGTTATTTTTCATTCCTTCTTCTTGTAGGGAAAAGACTCCTTCTGCTGGCCCACTTCCATTGTTGTTCCTAGTGTATCCCGTCTTTGCTCCATTGTTGGGACCCCCGTGAGGCCTTTGGTTCCAGTTAGGTGATGAGCCTTCTAAACTTCCCCTGCCTCAGACATGGACAGTGTGTCCTCCTGTGTCCGGGTTGATTGTACTTGAAGCAAACTATTCGTGTTTTATGAAAATCCTTTGGTTGTCCTCGCCTGTTGGCTTGGTGATAGAACTTATTGGGAATGAATCCCTTCTTGCTCTTAATTTATCCTCCATGATGATTGTTTCATTTTTCCTGACTCCAAATTCTCCTAGAATTGGCCAAATTTGTTTTCGCCAAAGGGCTACCCGTATCACTTGGGTGTATGTCGAGAGCTATAGACAGATGACTGTAGCTCGAATTGCTAGTTCTAAGCTCCATTCAATCTTCCGTGCCTTCAATTCTTCGTCCGGTACATTAGTGGCAACAAAATGGTGTTGGAGACAAAACTACCAAGATCATTGTTTTTGTAAAAGATTTTCAATAAAAAATAACTGGACAGGCAATTGCCGAAATGGGCTCTAGATTAAACTTTTGATGTCAAATGATCAAAATAAAAATCCGTGGAACAACAGTTAATTTAGAAGATTACCTTTTGGTCGATTCTCCAACTACGATTTTCATTCCACGTTGAAACACCCGTTAGACCTTCTACTGTATTCTCTTATGCGTTTCCCGAATGTGGTGTGGGCTACGAACCTTTGAGAATTTGTACCGACAAAACCTGATCAGCTTTAGTCTTGAAGACAAATTCTGAATTTGGTTCAGCTTACCCGCATATTTATAGGGCTACAGTAGGGACTTGTAGAGTAATTATGATAAAAACTTCTAGTGTGACCCACATACGTATCCAGCAATTTTCGCAATTAAGCAAACCTCTCAGTGGTATCTATAATTATGAAAATCTTGCAGCAATTTTTGTAATTTTTATAAAATACTAAATTATAGTTCACACCACTAAAAAACTGTAATTGCACTCTAAGCTATAATCTCAAGATCATTTTGCATTGGGCTCCTGTTATTAAATGTCTAGATTATCTCCACATGTTAAGATTCTCGATATCCGCCAATTAAATTTAATTATTGACAATTTAATTTAATTGGCGTCTTTAAATTTCATAAGCTCTTCCGCTTAACTTATTTGACCGCCAGATAATCAAATCCACTTGCAGGATTTAACCCGGTCAAAATTTATAAGCTTTCCTTAAGGGGGTATTGGCAATTCTGGTCATTCAAGATGTGGATTTCGTCAATAATTAATATTAACCATATAAATAATACCGCTTGCTAACTGATCGAAAATATAGACTTATATAAAATCGCACTCTCTAATAAATCAAAACAACGAATATTAAATATATGCAAATCAATAATTATTTCAGAATTAAGAGTATAAGTACTCTTCATAATAACCTTGAGGTGTGAATTAATTTATATAGTCAGTAATAAAATTAAGTACCCCAATGTGTTCCGTTCAGTACACACAAAGTGTACTAGCATAGATAGTCAGAATAATAGACGATGCTATTATCTGTTTCTTGTAATCAATATAAGCCTGCTAAAACTCTGTTCTATAGTCATAGCGATGGTATGTCCATTTCTATCTAAATTACGATTAAATAACTTATATTCTGCAACAACAAAAAATATGATCTTCTGTGTGCAAGCCATACTCTACACACCAGATTAAATACTGTACAGAATATAGGACATCTATGCATACATTACTCATTAAGATTCTCATAAAATAAAAAATTAATTTTATTAAATACTAAAAATATAGTTTTTAGTATACAATCCTAATAATCTCCCACTTATACTCAAAACTATGCTGCCATATATCTGACTTCCACGGCCTCTACATGACTATTAAAAGTCTTAGCTGGTAAACTCTTTGTAAAAGGTTCTGCAAGGTTGTCTTTTGATGCAATCTTGGTCACAGCAATTTCACCACTATGTATAATTTCTTGTATCAGGTAATATTTACGTTCAATGTGCTTTTCATTTCTTGTGGACTCTTGGTTCTTTCGAGTTTCAACCGCTCCGCTATTGTCACAATAAAATATAATAGCTTACTCAACTAAAGGAACCACGTTTAGATCCAACAGAAAGTTCCTAAGCCAAACGGCCTCCTTATCTGCCTCAGAACTTGCCATGTACTCAGCCTCCATGGTAGAATCAACAATACAGGACTGGTTGATACTCTTTCAACTAATTGCTCCACCTCTTAAGGTAAACACATATCCTAAGGTAGACTTACGAGAATTCTTATCTGACTAGAAATCTGAGTTTGTGTATCCCAAAAGTACTAGATTGTCTGCTTAGTAAACTAACATATAATTCTTAGTCCTTTTCAGGTACTTGATTATATTCTTTATTACAATCTAATGCTCCTATCCTGGATTAGATTGATATCTGCTAACCATGCCAACGACAAAGCAGATGTCTAGTCTAGTGCAAAGAATAACATACATATGACTTTTTACTACCGAAGTATAAAGAACCACCTTCATTCTCTCCATCTCATCAGGTGTATTAGGACGTTGATCTTTGGATAGAGTGATTCCATACCTGAAAGGAAGAAACCCTTTATTGAAATCCTGCATGCTAAATCGAACAAGGATATTATCGATATACTTTTCTTGTGATAAGCCCAACATCTTTTATTTTCGATCTCGCACAAGTTTGATCCCTAGGATGTAAATGGATTTTCTCAAGTCTTTCATATCGAACTATCCAGATAACCATACTTTTACTATAGATAATGCTCTCACATCATTTTTGATGAGTAAGATATCGTCTACATAAAGTACTAGAAAGATCATCACGCTTTCGTCATAATTCTTGTACACATAGGACTCATATGGACTCTGATAAAAACCATAAGACTTTATAGCTTGATCAAATTGAGTATTTCAAGATCTCGATGCCTGCTTAAGTCCATAAATAGATCTCTTATTCTTGCACAGTATGTGCTATTGTCCCTTCGCTATGAAATCATCTGTGGTACCATATACATACACTCATCAAGACTTCTGTTAAGGAAAGCTATATTGACATCCATTTGCTAAATTTCGTAATTGAAATACGAAACAATGGATAAGAGAATCCGGATAGATTTAAGCATGGTTACCAGCGAAATGATTTCTACATAATTGATCCTTTCTTTCTAAGTGAACCCTTTTACAACAAGCCTAACTTTGAAGGTTTCAACCTTCCCATCTGCTCCTCTCTTTCTCTTGTAGATCCACTTGCATTCAATGGGTTTTATCCATTCGGGTGGTTCTGTAAGTTATCTGACCTGATTAGAATATATAGATTCCATCTCAGAATTCATTTCCTTTTGCCAAAGATCTATATCTTTGTCATGAAGTGCTTCATTGTAGTTATAGGATTCGGTATTCAGTTCTACCAGGATCCTGTCAAAAGATTCTCCCAAGAACATATACCAATTTGGTTGATGAACAACCCTCCCACTACAATGAGGAACTACCTATGTCTGTGTACTAGCAGCAACACGCATTACAGAATCTGAACCTTGTGCATCAGCATCCTGTTTATAATTTGCACCTGTCCCGATAATCCTCTCACTATGACAAGGTAATGGGATATCGGTAACTTGTGATTTCTCTTTCGTTCTACTAGTATTTTTTTTTCATTTATTCTAAAATAATATTGCTTTTGGACTTGTGGTCCATAATATAATCTTCTTCTAAAAATTCGGCATTGGTGCCAAAAATGACCTTCTGATCCTGTGGATTATAAAATAAATCACCCTTTATTTCCTTGGGATACCCCACAAAGAAACATACTTTTATCCTTAGTTCTAACTTTTTCGTGTTCTCTTTCAGCACATGTGTTGGACACCCCCAAATCCAAATGTATTTCAGATTAGGCTTACGCCTGGTTCACAATTTGTGGGAGTAGAAAGTACTGACTTAGAAGATACAAAGTTCAGAATGTAAGCTGCTGTCTCTAAAGAAAGTCCCCAAAATGAATCTAGTAAACCTCAATGACTCATCATTGACCTTACCATCTCCATAAGAGTCTTATTCCTTCTTTCTGCTACACCATTTTACTGTGGAGTACTAGGTGCAGTCAACTGGGATGTAATCTCCTCTAATGACAAGTAGTCCTTAAACTATCCAAAGCGGTACTCCCCACCATGGTTAAATCGAAGTGATTTGATACTTTTACCTAGACGCTTCTCTGCCTCCACTTTGAATTCTTTGAATTTCTCAAAGCATTTAGACTTACGGTGCATCAGGTAAATGTATCCATACATTGAGTAGTCATCAATAAAACTAACGAAGTACTCAAATTCACCTCTAGCCCGGATTGTCATAGGATCACTTACATCAGAATGAACAAGTTCTAACGGTTCTTTAGCTCTATAGCTTTTTGCCGAAAAGAGCCTATTGGTCATCTTACCTTCTAAGTAAGATTTACAAACTGGAAGTGCCTCCACTTTTAATGAACTCAAAGGTCCATCTGCTACAAGTCTGTTTATTTTTTTTAAATTAATATAATGTAAACGTAAGTGCCAAAGAAATATTTGGTTCATTAAAGAATAAAACTCTCTTATATGGTAAATTAGATGTGTTATTCAATTCAGTTAATTACAGTGTAAGAGAGATAGGCGATGCCACATACAAACCATCCACTAATGTACCAGAATAAATAAAATATTTATTTTTCTTCACAACTATAATCATCAAAATGAACAGAATATTTGTCCTTTATTAAACTCAAAATTATAATTAAATTTCTTTTATTCGAACGTACATAAAGACAATCTTTTAGAAGTAATATCTTATTTCTACTAAAACTGAGAGTGACATCTCATACTGCAACTGCTGCCACCATTGTATTATTATCCATATACAGGTATATTTCTCCATCACTGAGATGCCTAATTTTTTGGAACTCCTGCAAAGAATTACAGACATGATTAATGGCTCTCGTATCTACTCACCAGGTACCGGTAGACAACATCGCTAAATATGTTTTCACAACCGGTAAACAGAAATTACCCGATTTGTTCTGCTTTTTAAAAATACTAGACATAATTTTTTTCAGTAGCGTGTCTGGTTGCAATGAAAACATCTTTCTTTTGACTTTTTCACATTAGTTTGTCGCCCACTGATTACCATAGAACCCGTGTCTCCCTGTTTCTGAATCTTTTTCTTTTTCATGCCTTTTGGACTAGTGGAAGAAACTTTTTTTAGAAACAAACATATTTTCTGGCATTAAAGGAATATCATTGGTAGTTAAAATTATATCTAATTTACTTTTCTAGGCAACACAATCTGATCCTGCTAGTTTATTTTCTTTGAGGATAACTATGAGTGAATTAAAAGCCATTTTATTCCTGAGAAGCACATAATTAAAAATAACCATTAATTATGACAAGCAATATTTTAAATTTATTTTAATTTGGTTCTCTTTACCATTTTAAAAGAAATTCATTAGCAATCTGGTACTTTGTGACTAGCATACCTCGATGGGAGAACGTTTACTTTTCATCATTTGTCCAGACGAACCAATTCCTATTAATTTTACCATCTAGGCAACTGCCACTGTCAAGTAAAATTAAATAGCTGACATAGATTCGATCCAGTAGATAATAGCAGTGACTCAGATGGAGAGGATACTACTATATACAGTTAAGTGTTAACCATCATCTAATTCCAAATAAATTACTTCACAATTAACCCTTCAAATGAAAAATAATTCACACTAATAATTATTCAGAATTATCTCCAAAAGGGGTTTGTACTGGCGATACCACAATTAATCTGTCTGATGAGGAGAAGGCCTTACTGCCAACATGCAAGATTTAATTATATTGTCTACAAAATAGTGAAGGAAACTGCAAGATTTATCTGTAAATAAATTTTTTTTCTCACTTAGATTTTAAAAATAGTTTTTTGGGTTTTAAAAATTTGTTTAATTAAAATAAATTTATTAATTTCAAAAATCACACGATCTAAAAGAGTCAAATATTTTTTCGTGTACATGATTTAAAAAATTCTAATTTGCCAAACCATCTTTTTATGTATTAATGCATAACAAATAAAATTTAATAAATGAATAATTTTTTCTTTAACTTTTTAGCTAAGGTAGTGTTTAGAGGTTTTTTATTATTTTATTTTATGTTATAAATTTTTCAAAAATTAATAATTTATTTAGATTAAACATTATTCTATTTAATTAATTTAAAATCTTGAATTAATTTCCATGTTTTTTTTTCAAAATATTCAATTTTATAAAAAATCATCTTAAACATGATATTTTGTAAAAAAATAAAATATCTAAAAAAATTTTATTTAATTAAAAACTTTAATGAAAAATATTTAATTTTATTTTTATTTACAAAATATTTAATTAAAATTAAATTTTTTGAATTAATTAAATTAATAAAAAAATAAAAAATAGATATAGATCATCAACGCAGTTTATATGAATATAAATGGAAGATATGTATATATCTCGATTTTATGATCAATAAGAAACTCTGAAGAGTTTCAGTCTTTTGTTGAAGATAAGTTGTAAGAATCATTTTCAAAGTTAATTTTTTGTATCCTGATTGCATCAAGATACTCTAATACACTGTGATATACAAATATATCATATCAGTATCAAAACATATCAGAAAACACGATCCAAAATAGCTCGGACAACCACCACCACCGCCGGCCACCAGCCCACTGCCGGCACCACAATGCCGCTACCTTTAGGCGACTTTTTCAGCTTCATCCGTATTCCGTTTTCGATCATTGAAAGGCCTAAAAAGTGCCACCGCCATTGCCCCTGCGCCACCGTCGCCTTCCGCCGCCCATTTGGGCTCTTTTCGTAGTGATTTTTGCCCTCATTGTTTATGAGAAAATAACACTAATATCTAGCAACATATTTTTTCTAAGAATACCTTGAAAATAGTCTCGAAAAAGCTCCAAAATTAGCCCTGAATAGTGTCGCCGCTGCCGCTGGAAACCGTCGTTGCTTTCCTAACTATTTGCTGCCTGTTTGGCCTATTTTTGTATGGTTTCTAGAAAATATTTTAAGGTATGTTTACTGTTATTTTATACCTAAAAATTTACTCAAGAGACAGTCCAAACAATATCCTGAAAATTCAACAAAATTGGCCCCAAATCGCGGCCAGCAAAGCCACCGATGGTGGGCTATTTTTGTTAATTTTTATGAATATTTTTGACTTATTTTTGCTGTGATTTTTAATGCATATATCCTACAGAAACTCACCAAAAAATGTTTTAAAATCGTTAAAATACCGAAACCACCTCTTGTGCAACCGCCTGCTCTTCGTGTTCTTGGATATTGAACCTGTTCTTTTATATACTAAACTGATATTTAAAAATAAATAATTGCTATTACATCGAAAATTTATGTTTCGTAAGCTCATATTCGATCTAAAAAATATTTAATCTATTATGATCAACTCTCGTGATTAAAAATAATTAAATCATCATCCAAACCATTCAATCAGACATGAAAAATATGATGATAATAAAATCGGGATTAGCACGCGTACAAAATAAAGTTAGCACAGTTTTAAAACTATCAGGCCCCTTGATAAACCTTAAATAAAAAATAAAATAGCTCTAATACCAATTGTTGGAAGTAAAACTGCCAAGATTATTATTTTTGTAAACGATTTTAAATAAAAATTAACTGGTTGGGCAGTTGCAGAAATAGGCTCCAGATAAAATTTTAATGTCGAACGATCAAAATAAAAAACTAGTACAACTATAGTTAATTTAGAAGAATACCTTTTGGTCGATTCTCCAACTACGATTTTGATTTCGAGTTGAAGCTCCCGTTAGACCTTCTACTGTATTCCCTTATGCGATTTTCGAACAAAGTGTGGGTTATGAACCTTTGAGAATTTGTACTGGTATAACCTAGTCAGCTTTAGTCTTGAAGACAAGTTCTAAATTTGATTCAGCCTATTTGCATATTTATAGGGCTACAACAAGGACCTCTGGAGTAATTATGACAAAAACTTTTAGTGTGACCCAGATACGTATTCAGTGGTTTTCGCAATTGAGTAAACCTCTCAGCGGTATTTATAATTATGAAAATCTTGTAGCGATTTCTGTAATTTTCATAAAATACTAAATTACAGTTCACACCACTAAAGAACTGTAATTGCAGTTTAAGTTATAATCTCAAGACCATCTTGCTTGAGCTCTTGTTATTATATGCTTAACTCATCTCTCCACATTAGAATTCTCGATACCTGCCAATTAAATTTAATTACTGGTAATTTAATTTAATTAACATATTTAAATTCTTTAAACCCTTTCGCTTAACTTATTTGACCGTTGGATAATCAAATCCATCTATAAGGTTTAGCCGAATCAAAACTTATAAGCTTCCTTAAGGGGGTATTGTCAATCTCGATCATTTGAGATGCGAATTTCATCAATAATTAATATTCACCATATAAATAATACCACTATCCAACTTACCGAGAATATAGACCCATATAAGATTACACCCTCTAATGAATCAAAACAACGATTATTAAATATACGCAAATTAATAATTATTTCAAGATTAAGAGCATAAGCACTTTTCATAATAACATTGGGTATGAATTAATTTATATAGTCAGTATAAAATTAATTACCCCAATGTGTCCTGTTCAATATACAGAAAGTGTATTAGCACATAGAGTTTGACTATGAGATCCCAAACCTTGTTAATTTTGATATATATAAATGTTGACGTGTTTTTCCTTCATGTTATATATTATCGATGTATGGTTTATGTTTTGGAGTTGTAGAACAACATGTAGATGTGTTTTACGCTTTCTCGGACCTTGTTTAGGCTTGTTGGGTTGGCCTTAGAACACAAAAT
>JAOTRH010056286.1:0-18958 GCA_034768845.1 Heliamphora exappendiculata
TTATTTATTCTAAAAGTTGTGTGCTTCATTTATTTTTTTTGAACTAATAATGTTGTTTGTGGTTTTATATTTATAATAAGATTCATAGCTCCATCTCACAAGGTAAACACATATCTTGAGGAAGACTTTCTAGAATCCTTATCTGACTTGAAATCCAAGTTTGCATATCTTAAGGGTATTAGACTATCTGCCTGATAAACCAACATATGATATTCAGTCCTTTTCAAGTACTTGAGAATATATTTTACTGTTGTCTAATGCTCCTGTCCTAGATTAGACTGATATCTGCTAACCATGCCATCGAAAAAATAAATGCCGGGTTTAATGCAAAGCACAACATATATGAGGCTTCCTACTGCTAAAGCATAAGGAATTTCCCTTTATCTTCTCTATCTCAACAGTTGTCTTAGGACATTGATCCTTGGATAGAGTAATTTTATGCCTAAAATAGAAAAACCCTTTCTTAGAATCCTGTATGCTAAAATGAGTAAGGACCATATTGATATAATTAGCTTGTGATAAGGACCATATTGATATAATTAGCTTGTGATAAGCCCAACATCCTTTGCTTACGAATTCACAAAAATCTAATCCCTAGGATGTGACTGGCTTCTCTCAACTCTTTCATAATGAACTGGCTAGATAACCATACATTTACCAAAGATAACACCCCCACACCGATTCTGATGAATAAAATATCATCCATATAAAGTACTAAAAACACCACCATGCTTCCATCATTCTTCTTGCACACATAGGACTCATTAGGACATTGATCAAAATCATAAGACTTAGTGGCTTGATCTAACCAAGTATTCCAAGATATAGATGCCTACTTAAGACCATAAATAGATCTCTTAAACTTGCACAACATGTGCTCTTGGCCCTTTGCTATAAAATCGTTTGGTTGCATCATATAGATGCACTCATCAAGACTCCTATTAAGAAATACAGTCTTGACGTCCATTTGCCAAATTTCGTAATCAAAATGAGCCACAACGGATAAGAGAATCTGAATAGACTTAAATATGGCTATTGGCAAAAATGTCTCCTCATAATCAATCCTTTCTTTTCGAGTGAACACTTTTGTAACATGCCTAGCTTTGAAGGTTTTTACTTTCTCGTCTACTCCTCTTTTCTTCTTATAAATCTACTTACATCCGATAGGTTTTATCCCTTCAAGTGGTTTTACAATATCCCAGACCTAATTAGAATACATAAACACCATCTCAGAATTCATAACCCTTTGCCAAAGGTTTATGTCTTCATCTTGAAGTGCTTCATTGTAATTACAGGTTTTAGTGTCTAGTTCTTTCGAGATCCTGTCAAAAAACTCTTTCAAAAACATACACCAATCGGGTTGATGAGCAACCCTTCCACTACGATGAGGCATGACTTGCGTCTGTGTACTAGCAATGACACATTGTACTGGTTCTGAACCCTATGCACCATCATTCACATGCTGCCCTAGTTGTGAAATCGGCATGTTGATGGTAGCATCAAGACTTGGTTAGAATTTGTACATGTTCCAATAATCTTCTAACTACGATAAGACAATGGGATATCAAAGACATGTTGCGCTTCTACTGTATTACTTTTACTACCTCTCAGCTCCTCTAGAATAATTTTATTTTTGAGCCTGTGGTTCATCACATATCCCTCTTCCGAGAATTGGGTATTAGTATTGACAATGACCTTCTAATCCTTAATACTATAAAATAAACCACCCTTTGTTCTCCTAGGATATCTAATAAAGAAACATACTTTCGTCCTCGATTTTAACTTATCCATGTTCTCCTTTAGCACGTGTGCTAGACTACCTCAAATTCAAACATGCCATAAACTAAGTTTGCACCTAATCCATAGTTCTGTGGGAGTAATAGGTACTGACTTGGAAGGTACCAAGTTTAAAATATAAGCTGCGATTTCTAATGCAAATTCCCAAAATAAATCAAATAACTCTGAATAACTCATCACACACCATTCTGTTGTGGAGTGCCCGGTGTAGACAACTAAGATATAATCCCCGCCATTGATAAATAGTCTCTAAACTCTTCCAAGAGGTACTCGCCACCACGGTCAGACCGCAATGTCTTAATACATTTACCCAGACGCTTCTTCGTTTCTACTTTAAATTTTTTTAATTTCTCAAAATATTCAGACTTACGGTGCATCAAATAAATGTACCCATACCTTGAGTAATCGTTAATAAAATTGACAAAATACTCAAAGCCATATCTAGCTCTGATAGTCATAGGTCCACATAAATGAGAGTGAGCAAATTCCAACAATTCTTTAGCTCTATAGTCTTTACCCGAAAAGAGCTTTTTGGTCATCTTTTCCTCTAAGAAAGATTCACAGACTAGAAGTGCTTCCACTTCCAATGAACTCAAAGGTTCATTTTCAACTAGTCTATTAATACTTTTTAGATCAATATGACCGAAGTGTAAGTGCCAAAGATATGTTTAGTTCATCTTAGAAGGTTCATTTCTCTTACATGATAAACTATAGTGTTATTCAATTCATTCAATTGCAGTATAGGAGAGATAGGAGTAATAACACAAAGATCACCACCAATATACCATAACAGATAAAATGTATATTATCATTAATAACAACAAAGTCATAAAAATAAACTAAATATTCCTCTTTAGCAAATCTTGTGAGACCCCGAACCTTGTTAATTTTGATATATATATATGTTGACGTGTTTTTCCTTCATGTTATATATTATCGATGCATGGTTTATGTCTTGGAGTTGTAGAACAGCATGTAGATGTGTTTTACGTTTTCTTGGACCTTGTTTAGGCTTGCTGGGTTGGCCTTAGAACACAAAACCGGGACTCAAAATAGTATGTTGGACCAAGCAAGTTCGGTCAACTGAACTGGTGAGTTCAGTCGACTGAAGTGGAAACCAGTAGGTTAAGAACCTTAGGTTCAGTCGACTGAAGGGCTTGGCCCAGTCGACTGAACCACTTTTCTTGAGTTCGGTCGACTGAACTCAAGGGTTTAGTCGACTGAACTGAGGCGGTTTGCATTTTTTGAGGCGCTTTAGTCGACTAAAGTGGCCTCTTCAGTAGACTGAACAGGCTTTTTGGCATGCCTATATGTATTCCAGCCCCTGGAATGTTTGAAAAAGCTTAGTTCTTTCCATTCTCTCTGCCTTCTCTCTACATTTTTGACCCGCTCGAGCCTAGTTTTCGACGATCAGCTGGTGGATCACTGCTATTCACGCTGCTAACTTCGCGCTCATTCAGTCTGATTCTCGTTTCGACGAGACCCAACTTTTGAGGCGTCGGGTTTTGATCCAATGAGGTAGGATTCTAGATCCTACTGTTGTATTAGGGTGTTATATGTAATTGTACGCTTTTTCACCGATAGAAAATGCATGAAATGTCATATCTGTGTTTAATCCTTGATTTTTTTGGGTAAAAAGCATATTTTTTGCTTTTCTTGGTTTAGTACATCATATGACACGTGATTTTATGGTTTTCAAAGGATTTTCTTGAAAATGGTGGTTTTTGTTGGAAAACAGAGGATTTTGATGAAAATCTCAACATTTTATGTTTTAGAGGTTTGGAGCTCGCCTTCGGAGTTGAGTCTCAGGTTTTAAAACGTTTTGTTAAAAATGGGATAAAATATTTTGAAAATGTTTTGTGTGATCTTGTTGAAGGAGGGATCTAAATACATGTATAATGTATTTTGGGGGAAAAGACTTTGTAGTTGAGCCACGGTACTATTTTTAGAAGATTATCTAGATGTACCGGGATGACGTGTATTTGGCACGAGTTCCCCTCGTTAAAAGTCCAAAAACGTGCGCAGCATAAGTACTCTTTCGGCTTAGTCCCCGTAAATTGAGACGGATGGGTGCTCAGCTCCCTTGGGGTCATAACCCGTAAATTGAGTGGTTACGTTCATGGTGCTCCATATAGAACCTGTGTGTATCTAGGCGATCCCACGATATCTTGGGGTTAGATACTGGACAGGGATCTATAGTTGCTACCTTTATCCCCTTGTGATTGAGTCGGTACATAGGATCTTACACTTCTTATTCCGCGATGGTACATTCTGCGAGAGAACAATGTTTTGATTACTGTTTTTCCTTCACTATGATGGTCTACTTGCATTATTTGCAAATTCATGGGTTTAAGGACAGAAATAGGGTTTTATGATAATAAAACCATTTGGGAGGCTTGTGTTGGCCTGATGGGAAAACTTGTGGGTTTTTGAATGGAAAACCATTTTGGGTTGTGGTTGAGTTCGCTCCCACCATGCGATTGCATATTACTTGCTTTATAACTTTATAATCTGTTTCTATTGGGCTTCGGCTCACGGGTGGGACTTTTCTGTAAAACTATTTTCAGGTGATGCTTTGGATGATGACCATGAGTAGCTCTGGTGATGTCTGCGGTGGTGGAAGATTTTTATAGTTTTTCTTTTGTTGGTATGCCTATCGCTGAAGGAAGTTTTGTACGCCATAAGGCGATATACTTATGCATGTTATACATGATGTTTACTACTTATGAGAGATGCATATTGGGTTTTCTTATGATTTCAATAGGTGGATTTGATTGTATGAAAATCTATTTTCTGTAAAAGTAGTGTTTGGTGGATTTTCACGTGACCCTGGGTTTTGGGGCGTGACAAATTGGTATCAAGCTCTGCGTTCGAATACCTAAGAGCCATGGGAAGAGGGTTTATCACTTGGTGAGGTTGATTGTGTATGCTTGCTTGCATGTGTTTAAACGTTGGTTTATAACATGCTAATTGCTTTCTGAGCATGATAATGTGAGTATGGAGGTGGAATCTCAGGATTGATAAGTCTTGCCTTAGGGCGTTTAGAATAACAGATTTGGAAGCCAAGTTAGAAGCACGTTTGGCCGACGTGTTTTCTAGCAGGGAATCTAAATAGGTTATCCAAATGGACGAGTCTGTCTTGTTAGTTCTCCTCGGTATGTGAGACGTGTTAACATGATCTTATGTGGCTATGTGATAGCATGATTATGTCTTCCTATTACGTAGTAACATGATGTAGGAAAACTTATCTTGTTTATATTGCTTTCTATAGAATTATGTCCACGCGGGGAGTGCGGGGACAGGGTCGTGGTCGAGGCCGTGGCGGAGGTTGTGCTTATGATCAGGTTCTAGATGTTTAGGTTCTAGAGGAGGATAACGTTCATGCCCCATAGGAACAAGTGGGCGGTGCTGACGTTGTCCAGGAAATGCTTGCCACTATGCGAGCTATGGCAGAAGCGACCAGGGCTAGTGTCCGGGTTCCTGAGCCAAGGGCTTCTGTAGCTATGCAGGAGTTTTGACGATTGCATCCTCCAATCTTTGCTGGGGAGCTAGACCCAAAGGTCGCTAGTGAGTGGTTGGAAGTGACCACATCAATCTTTGATAATCTGGACATCGAGGAGGATGCTTTGCGTATAAAGTTGGCAGTGTTCTAACTAAGAGAGTATGCTAGAGAGTGGTGGAAGTTTGTCTAGACCACTGT
Organism: Heliamphora exappendiculata; assembly: GCA_034768845.1. Classification (NCBI taxonomy): domain Eukaryota; kingdom Viridiplantae; phylum Streptophyta; class Magnoliopsida; order Ericales; family Sarraceniaceae; genus Heliamphora; species Heliamphora exappendiculata. Next base: position 5,498 of record JAOTRH010056286.1, read on the forward strand.
AGATGAGACATGGGCTACTTTTACGAGAGTCTTCTTGGAGAAGTATTTCCTGAGATCTTTAAGAGACACTTACCGAGAGGAGTTCCTCTCCCTTGTTCAGGGGAATTTGTCTATAGTCCCGTATGAGGCCAAGTTTGCAAATCTATTGCGATTTGCATCAGAGATGGTGTCTACTGAGGAGTTACGCACTCGGAGGTTCGAGAGGGGACTTCGACCTGCTATCAAGGACAGGGGTGCGGCTTTGGATGTGGAGGTGTACATCAAGCTGGTGAAAACTGCTATATGGGTTGAGAACTCGTTGGCAGATAGTCTCAAAGTTAGAGAGAGTGGGAATCAACAGGGTAGTGGGAATGCAAAGTTCTAGAGGCATGGGACAAAGCGCCAGAGGTCGTCTGGACCTAGTTCTCGTTTTACCAGATCATCACAGCCGCAGTCGTCTGCACCTACACCTCCAGTGGCTTCAGCAGGAAGGCCATAGTAGAGAGGGATGATTTGTTATCCTTGTGGACAGCTGGGACATTGTTCAGTTGAGTGCCTGCAAAAGGGCCTAGTCTAGAGTTCAGCGTCGGTCCAGTCACAAGCGAGAGATCCACCTATATGTTTTGGGTGTGGCTAGTCCAGGCATATTCGCAGATATTGCCCCCATGAGGGGAATGCTCAGGGTGCAATAGGAGCGCCAGCTGCTTCAGCTGTGCAGAGGCGACAGGCTCCGTAGCGGCCTAGGGCTCATACATCCAGGTTTGCAGAGGGAGGTACTTCGGCGCAGTCGGTGAGACAGCCATCGACTCAGGGTTTGGAGGATAGACCAGACTGCCGCAGGCTATGGCTTATGTGCTTGCTGATCGTAGTGCTTCCAAAGCACCAGTTGCGTCTGATGTTGCTATTACTCCAGCCATGATCAGAGGTACTCTTCTAGTCTTTAGATCATTGGCCAGTGTTCTTATAGACACGGGAGCATCACATTATTTATATCCTCTGCATTTGTATCTATATTGGGGTTAGAAATGGAATGGTTGGGTAGTACCTTGTGTGTGGAGACCCCAGTTAGTGGGAATATGACGTTGAGCCTTGTTTGTAGATCCTGCATACTCGAGGTCGCTGGTCGTTGTTTAGAGTTTGATTTTATCATTCTAGACATGACCACGTTTGATGTCATCCTAGGGATGGACTAGATGACTACCTGCCATGCCTATATAGATTGTGAGCATCGGAGGGTGTTGATTTGTACCCCGGAGGGTGATTGGTTCTACTTTGTGGGCGATCAGGATGAGAGCTTGGTGTCTGTACTAGGTGCCGCGCGAGTTCGAGGGAACTTGGGTTCTCCCTTTTCTGCTCTCAGATTGGATATGCCAGATGAGGTTCAAGGGGAGTTACCCCCAGTGGTGTGTGACTATCCAGACGTCTTTCCTGACGATCTGTTTGAGTTTCCACCGAGCCGTGATGTGGAGTTCTCCATTGATCTTGTTCCAGGAACTGCTCCTATCTCTATGCCATCTTATTGCTTTGCACCTGCTGAGTTGCGTGAACTCAAGGTGCAGTTGCAAGAATTGCTGGATAAAGGGTTTGTACGGCCGAGTACATCTCTGTGGGGAGCACCAGCTTTGTTTGTGAAGAAAAAGGATGGGTCGTTGAGACTACGTATAGACTACAGGAAGCTGAACCAGGTAATGGTGAAGAATATCTACCTATGCCTAGGATTGACGACCTATTTGACAAGTTGAGGGGATTGCGCTGCTTTTCGAAAATTGACTTGAGGTCAAGATATCACAAGCTGAGGATTAGGGACGAGGACATAGCGAAGACCGCCTTCCGGACTCGCTATGGTCACTACGAGTTTCTGGTCATGCCGTTCGGTTTGACGAACGCTCCAGCTACATTTATGGGTCTGATGAACCGTATTTTCCACTCCTACCTGGACAGTTTTGTTGTCATGTTCGTGGACGATATTCTAGTTTATTCGCCGACGAGGGAGATGCATGAGGAGCATCTGCACGTTGTCTTGCAACTTCTGAGAGAACATCGCCTGTAAGTGAAGTTTGAGAAGTGTGAGTTCTAGATGACAAAGGTGAGATTCCTTGGACACGTGGTGTCAAAGGATGGGGTATCAGTAGACTCGACGAAGACTGATGCAGTGACGGATTGGCAGCGACCGAGGAATGTTTTTGAGATTCGTAGTTTTTTGGGTCGAGCGGGTTATTACCGACAGTTTGTGAAGGACTTTTCTAACCCAACAGCACCGATGACGCGCCTTACGCGCAAGGGAATCAGTTTTGTATGGAGCGAGTCATGTGAGTCAGCTTTTCAGGAGCTGAAGAGGAGATTGACCTGTGCGCCGGTGTTGATTATTCCTGAGCGAGGTCTGGGCTACATAGTATATTGCGACGCATCACTTGACGGTTTGGGCTGTGTATTGATGTAGGGAGGCAAGGTTGTAGTCTACGGCTCGCGACAGCTGAAGATACACGAGAGGAATTACCCGACTCATGATCTGGAGCAGGCAACCGTAGTCTTCGCTTTGAAAACATGGCGGCATTATCTATATGGTGAGCATTTTGACGTTTTCTCTTACCACAAGAGCTTAAAATACTTATTTTCATAGAAAGACTTGAATCTTTGCCAACAGCGGTGGATGGAGCTGTTGGGAGACTATGACTTTGATTTGTAGTACCACGCGGGAAAGGCAAATGTCGTAGCTGATGTGCTTAGTAGAAAATCTCATGGCTCGTTAGCTTCTGTGGCTCTACGAGAATGGGATATGCTCGGGGTAGTTGGGGAGTTTGATATGTGTCTCAGGGAGACAGAGGGAGGTGCGACTTTGTATTCAATAGCTTCACAACCTGCATTGGTTGCATGTGTGTTAGAGGTCCAGAGGGCTGATTAGGAGGCTCAGATGATACGGGACCGCATTGCTAGCGGGAAGGATACGGCTGGATGGGTAGTGAGTTCAGATCAGAGTCTGAGGTTGACAGCCCATTTGTTTGTGCCAGAGTCGTGCCGTGCTGAGGTGCTACACGAGTTTCATCACTCACGTCTTGCAGTGCATTCGGGAGGCACGAAGATGTATCACGATCTACGCTGACAGTTTTGGTGGACGGGAATAAAAAGAGATGTGATTTGATTCGTTTCTCGATGCTTTACTTGTCAGCAAGTAAAGGTGGAGCACTAGAGACCTACAGGATTGTTACAGCCGTTGCCTGTATCCGAGTGGAAGTGGGAGAATGTCACGATGGACTTTGTATCAGGACTTCCACGCTCGCCAAAGGGACACGATGCTGTGTGGGTTATAGTGGACAAATTGACAAAATCTACGCACTTCCTCCCTATTCGAGTGAGAGACCCAGACGACCGATTGAGTAATTATACATTTGAGAGATAGTCCGACTACACAGAGTACCGGTGACTATCGTCTCTAATCGAGACCCGCGCTTTACATCGCACTTTTAGCAGAATCTCCAGGTGGCTTTGGGGATGAGTTTGACTTTTAGTATAGCTTTTCATCCTCAGATCGACGGTCCGTCTGAGAGGACCATCCAGATTTTAGAGGACATGTTAAGAGCTTGTGTGCTTGACTTTTGGGGTTCTTGGGAGGATCACCTATCATTGGCAGAGTTTGCATACAACAACAGCTATCAGTTTAGTATTGGAATGGCACCGTATGAGGCTCTGTATGGTAGACCGTGTAGGCCACCTATTTGTTGGAAAGAGGTAGGTGAGACCAGTGTTTTGGGACCTGACTTAGTACGGGAGACGACAGAGCAGATTGCCGTGATTCGTCAGTGTCTGGTGACAGCTCCGAGCTGCCAAAAGAGTTATACGGATCAGAGAAGGAGATCGTTAGAGTTTGCAGTAGGAGATCGTGTGTTTGTGAAGGTCTCGCCACGTAGAGGGTTGATGAGGTTTGGTCGTCGCGGGAAGCTATCACCTCGTTTTAATGGTCCGTTCGAGATCCTGGAAAGGATTGGGGTGGTAGCATACCGTCTAGCTTTGCCACTTCAGTTAGCATCTGTGCACAACGTCTTTCACGTTTCTATGCTTCGGAGGTATGAGCCGGATCCGTCTCATGTGTTAGATTGGACTGAGTTGCGAGTTGATGAGGATATCACGTATGAGGAACGCCCAATGAGGATTCTGGATACAAAAGAGCAAGTGCTGCGGGGGAGAACGATTGCGTATGTTAAGGTTCAGTGGCTTCATCACGGGGTTGAGGAAGAGACTTGGGAGCTTAAGTCTGGGATGCGCACTAGATACCTAGATCTGTTTACCTTGTGACCTTGTAGTGAATTTTGGAGGCAAAATTCCTTTAGGGGGGAGAGTTGTGAGACCCCAAACCTTGTTTATTTTTATGTGTATATATATATATATATATATATATATATATATATATATGTTGCCGTATTTTTCTGTCATGTTATATATTATCGATGCATAGTTTAAGTTTTAGAGTTGTAGAACAACATGTAAATGTGTATTACGCTTTCTCGGACCATGTTTAGGCTTGTTGGGTTGGCCTTAGAACACAAAATCGAGACTCAAAATAGTATGTTGGACCAAGCAGGTTCGGTCAACTTAACTGGTGAGTTCAGTCGACTGAAGTGGAAACCAGTAAGTTAAGAACCTTGGGTTCGGTCGACTGGAGGGCTTGACCTAGTCGACTGAACCACTTTCTTGAGTTCGGTTGACTGAACTCAAGGGTTCAGTTGACTGAACTGAGGCGGTTTTTGTTTTTCGAGGTGCTTCAGTCGACTGAAGTGGCCTCTTCAATCGACTGAACATGCTTTTTGGCGTGCCTATATGTATTCTAGCCCCTGGAATGTTTGAAAAAGCTTAGTTCTTTCCATTCTCTCTGCCTTCTCTCTACATTTTTTACCCGCCCAAGCTTAGTTTTCGACGATCAGCTTGTGGATCCCTGTTATTCACGCTGCTAGCTTCGCGCTCATCCGGTCTGATTCTCGTTTCGACGAGACCCAATTTTTGAGGCGTCGGATTTTGACCCAACGAGGTAGGATTCAAGACCCTACTGCTGTATTAGGGTGTTATATGTAATTGTATGCTTTTTCACCGATAGAAAATGCATGAAATGTTGTATCTATGTTTAAACCTTGATTTTTCGGGTAAAAAGCATATTTTTTGCTTTTCTTGGTTTAGTACATCATATGACACCTGATTTTATAGTTTTCAAAGGTTTTCTTGAAAATGGTGGGTTTTGTTGGAAAACGAAGGATTTTGATGGAAATCTTAACATTTTATGTTTTGGACGTTTGGAGCTTGCCTTCGGAGTTAAGTCTCAGGTTTTGAAACGTTTTGTTGAAAACGGGATAAAACATTTTAAAAATGTTTTGTGTGATCTCCTTATTGAAGGAGGGATCTAAATACATGCATAATGTATTTTGGGGGAAAAGGCTTCGTAGTTGAGCTACGGTACTATTTTTAGAAGATTATCTAGATGTACCGGGATGACGTGTATTTGGCTCGAGTTCCCCTCGTTAAAAGTCCAAAAACGTGCGCAGCATAAGTACTCTTTCGGCCTAGTCGCCGTAAATTGAGACGGATGGGTGCTCAGCTCTCTTGGGGTCATAACCCGTAAATTGAGTGGTTACGTTCATGGTGCTCCATATAGAACCTGTGTGTATCTAGGCGATCCCACGATATCTTGGGGTTAGATACTGGACAGGGATCTATAGTTGCTACCTTTATCCCCTTGTGATTGAGTCGGTACATAGGATCTTACACTTCTTATTCCGCGATGGTACATTCTGCGAGAGAACAATGTTTTGATTACTGTTTTTCCTTCACTATGATGGTCTACTTGCATTATTTGCAAATTCATGGGTTTAAGGACAGAAATAGGGTTTTATGATAATAAAACCATTTGGGAGGCTTGTGTTGGCCTGATGGGAAAACTTGTGGGTTTTTGAATGGAAAACCATTTTGGGTTGTGGTTGAGTTCGCTCCCACCATGCGATTGCATATTACTTGCTTTATAACTTTATAATCTGTTTCTATTGGGCTTCGGCTCACGGGTGGGACTTTTCTGTAAAACTATTTTCAGGTGATGCTTTGGATGATGACCACGAGTAGCTCTGGTGATGTCTGCGTTGGTGGAAGATTTTTGTAGTTTTTCTTTTGTTGGTATGCCTGTCCCTGAAGGCAGTTTTGTACGCCATAAGGCGATAAACTTATGCATGTTATACATGATGTTTACTGCTTATGAGAGATGCATATTGGATTTTCTTCTGATTTCAGCATGTGGATTTGAATGTATGAAAACCTATTTTCTGTAAAACTGGTATTTGGTGGATTTTCACGTATCCCTAGATTTTGGGGTATGACAAATCTAGAAACAAAAATTAAATTCCTTATAATGGAAAGGACATAAAAACAATCTCTCAAAATTAAAATCCTATATCTACTAAAATTAAGAGTGATATCTCCCACTACAACTACTGCCCCCTTATATTATTGCCCATGTGTAGGTATATTTTTTCATCACTAAGCTGTCTAGTTTTCTGGAATTCCTTTAAAGAATTGCTGACATGGTTAGTGGTTCTCGTATCTACACACTAGGTATCGATAGATAATACCGCTAAACATGTTTCAACAACCAGCGAATGAAAATTACCTTAATGGTTCATCTTATCGAGATACACTGGACATTGCTTCTTCTAATACTCTATCTGATTGTAATGAAAACACTTATCTTTTGGCTTTTTTACACTAGTCTGTGGCCCACTAACTGCTTTGCAAATTATGCCACTGTAGGCACTCTAATTTGACCCGGCCTAATCTTAGGAGAATCCATGATGAAAATAATTGGAATGGTGCCTCAGCACGATCCTCGGGAAATGATCCAAGCTCGGTATGTGAACCAAAACCTTCAAACCAATGAAATTATGTTGAACCACCAATAACTTGCTATGCAAGTTATTCCAAATGTGGCGACCACCATGTTCATTGAGGCAACCACCAACAGAACTTCTTGGAAACCTTAGCCAAAAGTGGTGACCGCCACCTTCAACCTGGCGACCGGCAACTTGAATTGTGGCAGCCGCCAATAGAATCTTGTGGAACCTTTTTAAACCTGGCGACTGCCAATTCATAACATGGCGACTAGCAACTACAAATGGCCTGACATGTCCTAGAACGTAGCCGCATCTCATTGGTTGAAGAATTCTATAAATACCATACCCGAGTGTACGTTTTCAAGACAGAATTTTAGAGAGAAGTTTAGTGAGAGAAGCTCTGTTGAGTCACCGAGCAATCCAAGCCCTGACATCGAAATCCTGTCGAAGTACTAAGAGCCGAACCCTCCCGATACCGAAGTTCTGAAACCCTAGCTTGGATCATCTCCCGAGGACCGAATTGCCTACCACCACTCCCCGACACGAGGATTCTTTAGCAATCCAGGTATTTTGCTTGGATCCCCGGTCCTTCTAACACTATTTTCTACCTCTTTAGAGTGACCAGGTTAATTTGATCATTTCGTTTTGACTACGTTATTGCATTGCTTATATAGTTGTTACATTTGTGTTCAAATTCAAGTTTTAACTTACTTATTTTATTTATTTGTTCACTTGCATTAAACTTTCTAGTTCATCATTTTAGTGCTAACATATTTTGACAATTACAACTTATTAATATTGTTGATTGTTACAATAACGCACTTACATTTATATGATTGTAGTTGTCAATACTACATTCACATTTGAGTTAAATAGTTGCATTTAGTTTCTTTTATTTTTCTAATATTAATTTAATTTCTTTTACTAGTATATTTCATTTTTTTTCTCTTTTTCTTTTAATGTAATTTAGCGTCCTTGTAATGTTCAATTTATTTTCCTTTTCTTTTTTTTATATAATGTAGATTTTTTCTTTCATTGTACCATTCTTTTTTTTTTTTTTGTAATATTAATTTAATGCCCTGTTATTTTCTTAGTATTGGTTTAATGCATTTATTTATTTATTTTTCTTCTTCTTGTAATATTAGTTTAATATTCATTTTCAAGCATTTATTTTTCATCTTCTTTTTCTTTTCTTTTAATAATAATGTAATTTTCTTTTCTAGTATTTTATTTTATTTTATTTTTATTATTAGTTTTATTTTTTTTACACAAAAGTCATAAAAAGTCTTTTAATCTAGATTTCATCTTTAAGTGTAATTTTCTTCCTTGCATTTTCTTTTGTTTCCTTTAAAAATATAAAATATGAATTGTTAGGTTTTTTTTAGTAGTTTAAATAAGTATTTTCTAATCTTTTCATTTTAGCATAATTTTCTTTTATAAATTTTTTCTTTATTTTAACTTTCTTTAAACCTTTAAATTCTCTTTGTCATGAAACCCTCATTTTTAATTTCTTTGTTAGTAAGATTTCTTTTAATATAGAATTTTTATGCTTATTTTATTTTATATTTAGCATTTCTTTTTTTCATTCATTCATCATATGCTAATCTAGTTTATTTTGATATTTTAGTTATTTTCTCTAAAATCGTGTTTAGAATAATTTAGTTTATTTTGTAACAAATCATGTCTAGGTAATTTTTGTATTTTCTAGCATATTTTTTTTCCTTTTATGCAAATCATGTTAGTTTATTTTGGTGAAATTGTACGTAGGAGTGTTCCATGTATCTTTTAGTTAGAAATTGCATACCGTAAGACTTAGGATTTTTTCTTTTGATACTTGTTTTATTTGGTGCTCTAAATACATATGTTATGTATTTTCTATATTTAATTTTGGATATTCTCTCTTTACCTCAACTTTTTTTATTTGCATGCATTTGAGAAATTCTATTCGAGAAGCAATGATGATTAGTATAGACCAACATTACGGTTGGGCGGACGGGGTGCCTAACACCTTCTCCGATTCATATCTTAACCCTCGAACTCTCTTTCTCTAATTAAACATTTTAAAGATCAGTAGCCATTTTTGTCTTTCTTAGTTTTTCTCCAAAACTAAGTAACGACTCTATTTTCAATAAAAAAAAAATTTTCAAAATTTGATTTTCAAGGTGTTAAAATATTTTTCAAAACATCTTTTGAACTTTTTATTTTTAAACATTTCTAAAACTCCAAAATCCCGGCGACATAGCCACCTTGTTTTTGAACTTTTTTTCCCTCTTCTTGCGTTTTAGGTTAGATGCAGAACCCTTTTCAACAATAAAAGCACTTACCGGCTTCTTAAGGTGTGGGAATTTTTGGATCTGATTTGAAAATGATTTATTGGGTATCTTTTTGTTTTTAAAGAAAATATTTCTTTTGTAATAAAATGCTCATGATACCCAAGCACATGTAAAAATGGAGTCGTCACTTGATTTTTAAAAAAAATTAAGAAAAACAAAAAATAGGCCACATGTTATTTTAAATGTTACTAGAGAAAAAGATGGTACGAGGGCTAAGGTATGAAAAGGAAACGTGTTACGCACACTTTTTGCTCAACCACAAGGTTGGTCTTTACTTTGTCATTTTTTATTCTTGTTTTAAAATTTTCAAAAATAACATATACCAAAATGGGAGATTAAAGAAAGTTCAAACAAAAGCGAACAAGAATATACAAAATAAAATAATAAAAAAGTGCTATCAAAAAATAAAAGATTAGAAAGGTCTTATGGATCATGCAAAAAGGGTTCCTATATCTATTATGCTGCATCGAATCCAACATTGAGTAAGGAAAGGTCAAAAGATAACCAAAAATCCTAAGAGACATGCTGCACAATTTGATTCCTAGAATACTGTACGTAAGGCTAAACAAAAACAGAAAGTGATTCTAAAACATGATTTTATCACAGGATTTAACAAAAAGATCATGGCCGTGACAACAAAAGATTAAGGTCGTTACAAAATACAAAACAAACATCACAACCGTGAACATTAAACATGGCAAACACAACAAATAGAGAATAAAATGTAAGGACCCAGTTCAAACACTAGTATTAGCAACGGTTAGCTCATGAGGTCTTAAGTCGCTAAAAGGTTAGAAATCCTTGTTCGACCAGAAAACCCTAATTCGATCTAAAAATCCTTAAAAGACCTAACACTCAAGAGATAAAACCCAAATACCCAGATAAAACTCCCAAGATCCTAACTTAAGTAATTATCATGAAATATTAAATTAAAAATTAAAAATTTTCATAAAAAGGGTAAAATTACCATTTTGCCCCGAATACACCAAAAAGTCTTACAAATCTAAAATTTGACACATAGACACCCTAAATTAAAATTTTTAATTCACATAAGTAGCAAAAGACAAAATAACAACAAAAATGACCAAATTGCCCCTTAGTGGCCGATTTTCCTAGGGATTTGTGCCTAAAAAGTCACTTTTTATATTTTAAGCTCAAAATGAGAAAAAGATGTACAAATCAAGCCTTATTATGTCCCAAAACTATTCAAATAAGTAATATTAATAATAATTTAATATTTTATATTAATAAAAGTAAATAAATTATTATTAAAATTCTTACACACCTAACAAACCTAAAATGACACATCTAGTCAAAATAACTTAAAGTAGCTTAATTGTTTACACTTAAATAATTAATAGTTGTCAAAAATTTTATAAACTACAATAATAATAATAGTAATACTAAAATAATTCATTTTAGTAAGTTAGAAGACCAAAAAAATACATCAAATCAATTTTAAAAATATTTTCTTGGACCATGTAGTGCTAAAACACCACTAAATAAGCAACTAAAGCAAAATTAAGCACTTCGAGCCACCAAACAAGGCCTAGCCAAAATTCCCATCTGATTTTCTAAAAATTCAGATCTCAAATTTCTTAAAAAGTCTCCACCTACCATGCAACCAATTAGAATTTTAAAAAAATCAAAAATTTCTTTACACATTAATCATTTTTCCTCCACTAAAATTTTCTATAAATAAGACCCATTTTCCCTACTTTCTCCTTCATGTTTCGGTCATATAGAGAGAGAGAAAGACCAAATTTTGAGTGTTTAAGTGTTCTTCAAAGTTTGGGAGAAACGAAGGGAGAAAGAAGGAGAAAAAGGAAGAAAGATCCAAGGAGGAGTTGTAAGATCTTCTAAAGCTAAGTCCCAGTCTTCCTTCTACCATCATATAATCTTTTTAAGGTAAGAAAATACTTCAAAACTCTGATTAAATCAACCTCAAACTCCCTCAATCCATCTCAGAAAATAGAATAAAAAACAAGACTTAAACTATGGAACAAAAAGCATCATGCTAGAAAAATATGGACTGTTCATACTTTTTCTGATATGATATGGGTGTGCATGTTGAGATTCTTGAATTTTATGACTACTATGAGTTCTGGAGTTTTGATATATAAGTGTATAACACATCCATGTAAAGAAAATAGATCAAAACTTGACACACAACATGCTAGGTGGCTAGAACAAAGTTAGGCCTAAGTGTGTTCTTTATATCCATACCTAGGTTTTTATGTTATCGTTCTACCAAAACATGTTGTTTTCAGACCAGCCGGTATTGCAGACCCAAACACCCCAGTTTCAAACATAAACTGATCTTTGGGATTTTCATGAAACTTGTAGCCAACAAATTGATCTAGCTACCCACCAAAAATAAGCCCCAAATATTGAGTTTTGAATGGTCAAATAATCTCTGAAAGTCTTTGTTGAAGGTTAGTGACAAACAGAACCCTCTGTCACACCCTTTTGTGCAATCTAAAACCCTTGTTTTTAGTGATCTTCTTCAAAAGTCATTTTCATGAAGAGTGTAGGTAACATGCTAATTTAATTACTAACAATTTAATTTAATCGGCATCTTTAAAATTCCTTAAGCCATTCTACTTAACTTAATTGACTGCCAGATAATTAAATCCACCTGCAGGGTTTGGGCCGGTCAAAATTTGTAAGCTTCTTTAAATGGGCATTGTCAATCCCGAACAATTGGGACATAGATTCCGTCAATAATTAATACCGTTATTCAACTCACCAAGAATTTGGCTCATATAAGATCGCGCTCTCTAATGAATCAAAATAATGAATATTAAATATACGCAAATAATAATTATTTAAGAATTAAGAACATAAGCGCACTCATAATAACCTTGGGGTATAAATTAATTTATATAGTCAGTATAAAATTAATTACTTGTAAGGACCCGATACGTGTTTATTTTGTGCTTACATGTTTTTGGTTAAGTGAGGAAACGGAATAAATTTTGGACATGGGTGTTATAAAATTTTGTTCATTAACGATTAACTTACTGATATGTGAAAGTGTAATAGCGATACAGGATGCTAAATGACAATAATTTGTGGCTAAGTATAGCTTATCAATTTAAATTATTGGAATACAGGTTTAAAACTAAGTTGTAAATGTGGAATTAAATTATGAAGGTAATGGAATTAAATTATAGTGAAAAATGGGTCATGAAAGCTAAAAGTAGAAAGAAGAAAGTAGAAACAATAAGAGGCAAGCCAAACATGGCCTTGGACCATTCTAAAGAGTTGGAGAGATTGAGAGAGAAAGATAAAGGGGCAAGGGGTCTCACTCCCTCACCCCACTCACGTCACCACCACCTCTCCCATCTCTTCTCTTCTTCCTCTTCTTTTCTTGGATCATTTGGGAGAATTTTTATTGCTCCTCAAACCCTAACCCTCTCTTGCTAAAATTGACAATATTAGAAGCTAAATTGGAGGTAAACAAGTAAGGAAATCAAGTTTTAGAGCAATGAAATGAAATATTGAGCATCAAGGAGCAAAATCAATGAGAGCCAAAACCATAGGGTGGTGATTTTGGTGGATTTCAAAGAGTTAAAGCTTCAAGAGGTAAGATTTAGAGTATCTTATATGTTTTGTGTTGAATTGGGTTGATACTTTGTTTACATGGGTAAAAACCTTGTTGATTTCATGTATAAGTGGAAAACTTGATAGGTGTGTATGGGTTGAGTTGGGTTTTTTAGAAAATTAGAGTTTTAGAAAATGGTTAGCTATGAATTTGTGAGTTTATTGTGTAAAATGGAAGCTTAAATAACTTAAGATTTTATGTTTTTGCATCAATTTGGGTTTGGATAGGTTTTGGATTCAAAACCTAGCAAAAATAAATTTTTCGAGGCAGGATCGCTCGATAGACCGATCGATTGGTCTATCAGGCGGTCATGGGTTGCTCTCAATATTTTCTGCAGGCCAAACCGCTTGATAGACCGATCGATCGGTCTGTTGCGCGGTCTGTTTCACTGGTTAAAATTTTATTTTTAAAATTAGTGTATCTCCCTCATTCGGACTCTGAATGGGGTCATTTTTATACTCAAATCGAAGCCCCGAAAATCCTATTTCCAACAAGGCTACTCTTACAAGAAAATTCTTTTTTAAAAAAAGATATGATTAAAATAATGAGGGTATGTCAAAATTTTATAACCATTTTTCACCCATTTTTAGCCGAATGTTTTAGAAAAACTTATTTTCATTATTATTGGCCATTTTTATTAAATTCGTAGTCGCTTGAACTAATGGCACACCTATATATATAT
>JAOTRH010056297.1:0-18957 GCA_034768845.1 Heliamphora exappendiculata
TTTTCGTCATTTTAAAGATTTTTTATATTTTGAGAAAATTTTTGGTAAATTTCTAGATTTTTAAAAGGTACAAATAAAGTATAATTTTTAAAAATCAGGATTTAAGCACTAAAAATATTAAAATTTTCAATATATTAAAATTGATAAATTTTTCAGTTTTAAAATTAAAAAATTGGTTTTGGAAATGAAAAAAAATTGATAGATTTTATTTTTTTTAAATTCAGAAAATTTAGAAAATTAAAAAATAGGGCAAATTAATTGGATATCCTATTTAGAAAAATAAGGTAAATTAATAGGGTAAAATATGATCAAATTTCTCAATTATTTTTTTAACAAAACTTTATGTTGAATATCTATCCTATTTAATAGATCTCCATAAATACGTTTCAATAATTCAAATTTTACCAAAAAATATATATTAAAAATTATAAAATTATAAGATTTTGTTTACCAAAAACAATAATTCTACGTCAAAATAAACAAAAAAACTCGAGATATCAAGCAATTATACTACGGTTATTTGTTTTATTTTAAGATTTCACAAAAAAATAGCAATAAACTGAACAAAAATAATAAAGAAAAATTATTATTTTGAAAGAATTGTAACGACTACAAGGACCATAAACAAAAATGACCAAGTGAAGTTAAAGGTACAAAGGCGGAAAATTTAAAGAATGGAATTGAAACAAATTGAAAATGAAAAATACATAGAAATAAAAATACAATTAATAAAGAGATAAACTTTTGCCGATTTGAGTGTTGTTTTGAGTGTTGTTTTAACAATAATTATTATACACATACGTAGTGTTGTTCAATAACCCGTCCCACCCGCCTCGCATCCGTCCGTCCCATATCAACTCAAACAAACTTAAAGAGAAGAGAATGGTGGGAGTGGGGGGAGGGAGGGAGGGTTGTGGATGGAATTCAGCTCATCGATTTGTGAGTTGGTTCTAAATCATCTAATTCGTCCAGCAATCGACCCGCACCGCACATGTTTTTTAGTTTTAAATTTTTAATCCCAGCGCTTCTTTGAAAACAAAAAAAATCAAAACACAAGTAAATTAGTAAAATATTGCTATAATGTTCATTTAATTTTTAAACTGTTGCAGCATAGGTTATAGATTTTTTTAAACTATTCATTTAAATATTGTTGTTTATTGATTTAAACTATTCATTTAAATATTATTGTTAAATATTTAATTTCACCACGCCAATTGCTTGTCTTATGCAAACAATTTACTTTTATATATTATTGAAATTTGAACTATGGCAGCAGAGTTGTTGATTTCTTTGATGACTCACTTAAATAATAAATTTTAGAATTTCAATAGTTTATTTAATTTTTAAATCGCCGATCCACCCAACCCGCCATTGCAAAATCGTCCAAAAAAATAACTAATCCGTCGATTTTATAAAGTGGATGATTTGACAGTGGATTAAAATTTTTTATACCGTCATAAATGATTTGGTTAATGAATTTTTACTTAATTCGCACCGCACCAATTCGCACAAACCTGACATACTTATAGAATTTCACAAAAAAACTATTCATAACCGCTAGTAACTACTAATAACTACTCTAGATGAATTAATCATACAATACCAAGTGTCTCATGTGATTCTAACTTCTAATAATTGCCGTTCTTTTTTTTTGTTGCCACTTGTCATCGTTCAAAATATTTAATATGAGCATTTTAAATATAAAATTATTTTTCATCAAGCATATATAAAATATAACATGCCATTTGGATAAAAAATAATATCCTTGACAGAAAATTTAAATTATAATGTGAACAATATCCCGTAACTCTTTAATAATGAGAACTATTAAATTCTTAAAAATTTACATCATTACACTAAAATCAAATTTTTAGTTGCCATAAATGTCTAAAACTCTAATCGTCACAAGAAAAAAAAAATGCAATGGAATGACTATAAATGACTAAAATTCTAATTGACAATATTTACACGAAGTAGAGAGTTATATTTTAAATCTATCAGAGCAAACTAGGCTAGAAACGGAGTTGATACATGTAATAACAGACAAAACGATACAGTCTGAAATTTTCTATACAACTAAACACGCCCTTAAAACAACCCAAATCATAAGCAATTAACAAACAGGTATTGCCATCAATTTTCAGCCCATATGCGCTCAACAACTCTCAACCTCGACAGGTCATTCTTTGTCCATGTTGACTTCTTTTTTTTTTTTTTTTTAAGTACAGACACAGCATGCCAAACATCCCTTTGCTCTTGGGTTTTAACACCAAAATCAGTTGGCTCAACAAAACCCAAGGCAACCGACAAAGCTAATCCATTCCATTGTTAACCTTATGTTGATTTTGACCCAAAAAAAAATATTGATGAGGGACTGTGCTCGAAGTGTTTGTTACACACAGCCCAATATTCCTTGTTAGCTGTGCTTGACAAGTCATTTGGCCATTTCCTCAAAAGTGACTTTTGGTCAATTGGCCATTTTGGAAAAATCGACGTGCCCCCTTTTTTTGGGTTAACTACTCCCCAAGATCAACAGACCATTTTTATAAAAAAATTGACAGGTCTTTCTTTCTTTCTTTTTCGTTTCTTTTGTCGTAATTCTTTAACGTTGTATTTTGAAAATATAAAATCTAGTTCAGCTATTATTAGTTTATAAAGTTGTCACAGCCCTTCGAACACTCAAATCATTCAAATTTGAAACAATTTTGATTTTTTTGTTCTAGATGAGCCACTAATTGATGACCAATCACAAGCTTAGTTTTAAAAAATTATTAAACCTATAATATAGGTTGTTCAATCTCATATCTTGAACTTGATTCTTGAACTATTTTGACTATTTGTAATGTATTGGCCACCAGTTATTGGCCAATTACTAGAGAAATATTTTAAAACTATTGAACATGCAGTACAAGTCGATCAATTCTATAAGAATCAACTGATAGTGATGAAAGATACATTTCATAAAAAGAATTATAATATGTTAGCAAGAGACAGAATACACCTCATAAAAAGGATAATAATATACTTGTTATTGGTGGTCTGTTGTGGAGACTACTGATAGTCCTTCAGACTTTGTATGTACCGTATGAATGACAAATTTAAGTTTACCATTTTATTGGGTGAATTTGTCACGGATGTTGCTCCATGTTTTGGGCCATTAATGGCCTTCCTTATTGTTGCGATGAACTCCCGAGGTCCTTCAACCTTCAACATGGGAGTTGGAAAGAATTTTCAACTATTCTTGTAAAGTAAATTTTGTCTGACCATTAAATTAATTATTCTCGTGATTATTCACTATTTTTTATAATTTAGTATCATGTATTACTGGGTGTGACAAAATTATTTACCAAAAACAACAATTCTCCATCAAGTTCGACAGAAATTTTGAGATATCAAACGATTGTACTATAGTCATTTGCCTTATTTCAAGATTTTGTAAGAAGAAACAATGGATTAAATAAAAGTAATAAAAAAATTTATTAATTTTGAGAGAATTGTAACGAGAGTATAAGGACTGAAAACTAAAATTACAAACTGAAATTAAAAGTGCAAAGACTAAAAATTTAAAGACTGGAATTGAAACAAATTGAAAATAAAAAAAAAACAGGAAACAAAAAGATAGAGTATTGTTGAGCTGAGTGCTATTTTATAAATAATGATTACAATACACATACTTATAAAATTCTATATAAAAAAATAAAAATAAAAACTACCCATAACCACTAGTAATTACTAATAACTACTCTAAACATAAATTGATCCTACGATGCTAAGTGTCTCATGTAATTGTAATTTCTAATAACCGTCGTTTTCTCTTTGGTCGCTACTAGTTATCGTTGAAAATTGTAATAGTTGTAAAAAACATTAATTTATTTGCTTCTAAAGTAAAAGTATTTTTATATTTTTATATGTCCTGGACAGTACGAGAGAAAATGGATAAAAAAATGAAAAAACAAAACAAAACAAAAAAATAAAAATAAAATAATTTTCGGTGAAAGATTAGGACAGCACATGCACCCCCTTTTTGTCCTCTCTTTTGTTTTCTTTTCTCTCAAATCCACTTCCCCAGCACCTAAGCCCCCCTGTTCCGTTGCCCCCATTTCTTCTCCTCATCCCCTCTCTACCGAGCCCTCTTGATTCTTGTTTGGTTTCTTTATTTCTTGAAATCTCATTTATTTTCTTTTTATTCCTCCAACAAAGCCGCTTTCATGACAGTTAATTACAAGGTATTTTTTTCGTCTTCTTTCTTCTTCTTTGGTAGTTCATGAAAAATATTTATTTATTTATTATTATTTTTGACTAAATATTATTCAATATAATCTTAGATTTTCATTGTTAAAACATTGTTTGTTGGTGTTGAGAGTGATTAAGTCACTTTATTGAAACTCTAGGGCTCCTACCCCACTTTCTACCATTGTTGATGTAAATTTAATTTCTTTATGCAACAATATTTTGTTAGGATATAGAATAATTATGATTTTTACGGTTGAACCCTCAAACTTCTTTTTAAGAATTTTTAATTCCTCTCCTACAAACCAACAAGGTAGGAGTTTTTGTTTATTTTTTACTTACAAATGAGATGTATGATTGTGATTAATATTTTCATGATTGTTAAATTGGTATTTTTGCATAAAATTGAATTAGTTAGACTTGAATTTCTAAAAATTAAATAAATGAATTGAATTTTTTATTTTAAATTGTATTGTTAGATTATTTTTTTTTAAAAATGATTGGTAACTAATTAATTGTATTAAGCTTTAGAAAATTTAAGTTAATCTTGTTATTTATTTATTTATTTTTAAAAATGTTATGGTAAGATGAATTATCCTTTTAACATTTCATGATTTAGACTTTAATTATTATTATTTTTATGCCAGGATTACTTGAAATATCTATAAATGTGTAAAATTCCATATATGTTAGTTTTATTGAAATATGTAGCTGGATAAAAAAAATTTAAATTGGACATATTCTCATTATAAATATATTTTATTGATGAAAAAGTTAAATTTATTTTTTTTAAAGATATAAGACACTTGATAAAAAGTGAAAAAAATTTCAGAATAACTTTAAAGAATTGTAGTTACTACTTAAGTAGTGAGTTAGAATATTTGATTTACGAGTTTTAAGTTTGCTGCGCATGTAAGTTTTTATACTTGAGAAATTAGTTGTGGAACTCGTCTAATTTTATTATGATTTTTTATTAAAAAAATAAAAATAAAAATAATAATAAATTAATAGATTAAAAAATAATAATAAAATAAATAAATAATCTTGTTAGTAGAAATATATTGGGTTAAATGTTAATTCATGGGTGAAAAGTGTAAATTTCATAAAGAGACTAATGTAATTAAATAAAATAAAAGAAATCAATGCTAATTATAGATAAATAGTGTTAGGTGTAAATAAGGTGATGTGTGCACGTGGACTGATTGTTTGCTGTCAAAGTAACGTGTGTGCAGGTGGAAGTGCTTAGTGGTGCTTAGTTAATGGTTATTTATTTATTTGTTTATTGTTAAATAAATAAAAATAAAAATAAATAAATTTATTTGATTATTTTGTTTATTTATTTATTTTTGTTTATTTACTTTAATAAATAATAATATTTTATTTAAAAATTTCTTATTTAGTTTATTAATTTATTTATATATTTAACAAATAAAATAAAATTACTTATTTAACTACTTATAAACTTAATAAGTCAATAAGCAAAAAATTATTCAAATGAGGCCAATATATATATATATATATATATAGAAAGAGAGAGAGAGCATGAGGTATGTATAAAAAGAAAAAGCGAACAAAAAAAAGTAAGTAGCTAGAGTTTCACATGGATTTGGGACGGTGGTGCGTCCAAAAGGGCAGAATCGGCGTGCTGTGTTCTATTTGGATTTATTTGATGAATAAATTTTTATGATCGAATTCGTTTATTATGTAAAACTCGTCGAGTTTGCTTAGTATGTGAAATTTCAGATTCATTCAATACCTGTAGCTAAGTGATTGAGTAATATTTGTTTAATAATATTTTTTAAAATTATGATTTGTATTTATTTATTTATAAAATAATATTAAGAGATATTATTCAATCACTTAGTTACAGGTATCGAATGAATCTTAAAATTTTTTATATAAAACAAATTCAACGATTTCTATATAATAAACGAATTCAATCATTAAAATTTATTTACCAAATAATCCAAACAAGACATAGCACGACGATGCTGTTCTTTAAGCGCACCGTCCGTCTCCGTTTTGCATAGCCGAGAAAGCAGCACCAAAGATGGGATTTTAAAAAAAATATTTGGTAAGTAATCATTTTTACATTTTTTATTATTGGAAAATAAATTTAAATAAATTTTATAGATATTTACCTATATACTTTTTGTAGGAGATTTTTTTAATTAAGAAAATTACTTTTTATTGGATTAAATAAGTTGAGAAAGAAAAATGAAATTGTTAATTTATGTAGAAGTTGGGTTTGGCAGTTTATAATGCGGTGCTTGCCAAAGATAAAATTTGAATAAGTTTATAAAGAATAATAAAAATAAAATAATGAAGAAATTATTAATTTTAATAATATATTTAAAAATATATTGTATTATTTTGTTTGTACTTTATTTATAGGTTATATAAATAAATTAAGTGCTATTTTATTTTTATGCATGTTCATACTTTTTAATTATATTTAAGCATTAAGCTTAATTTATACATGAGACATGAGTGGTGCATATATTAATTTTATTTTTGTCACGTTGTCTACATTTTAGGATTACCAAGGGTACTCCAGCAGCTTATAGAAATATCGTTGGTAAAATTTTTGATTTATTTTTTAAGGTGAGTATACTATTTCATAAAAATAGAAATTAAAATTGTATTTTTATATCATACTGAGCAAATGTTATAATATAATTGTTATTTTAATTAAAATATATGCTTTGTTGAAATATTATTTTGAAATGGATCAAAATATTTAAAAGTGATTGAGAAAAATAATTTTAGTAGTTCAAGAACATGCCATTATAGTTTGGATGCATGAGGGTTACCTAGTACATGGATACTTGGTTGTGCATCATTTTCTCATTACTGTACGTAAGGAGAGTATATAAATTGTCAATTTGAATGCACACAGACAATGTATATAAATTGTATGTTGCTGTACATAGTAGAGTAGATAAATATGTGATCATGTCGTAGTGTCAGAATGGTTCCGTTAACGACTTTTAGTTGTGGGGTTAAACAGCTCTTTGCCATACTTAATGGATTCGATTTTTCTGGCTATAAAATTGGTATTTAGAAATATTATCCTTGTGAACTGAAAAAAGATATTGGTTCGTGTCGTAGTGTACTAAAATTAATTATTTAAAATCTTATTTTAACTATTAACTCGTAAGATAATAACTAACGTTCGAATATCGTCCACAGATATTTGAATGCGATTAT
Organism: Heliamphora exappendiculata; assembly: GCA_034768845.1. Lineage (NCBI taxonomy): Eukaryota > Viridiplantae > Streptophyta > Magnoliopsida > Ericales > Sarraceniaceae > Heliamphora > Heliamphora exappendiculata. The sequence continues at coordinate 7,441 of JAOTRH010056297.1, forward strand.
GACTTATTTATAAATATTTTATTAATAATTTTTTTTAGGAAAAAGAAATTTGATTTTGATTACAATTCTAATGAAATTAAGAAGCTTAAGAAATCAAAATTTTAGAAGTCAAGTGAGAAAGATGTTCCTAAGGGTTAAAATCCTCCTTAACTAGTAATTTTTAGTTTCATTCAAACTATAATTTACCTTTATTCGACTCAATTCAATCATTTGGCGACTATAAGACCGATAAGGATTATCAAGAGGATAAGCTTGAATCCAAACCTGACATACTCTATCATTGCTTTTGGCATGGATCGTCTGAAACACAACCCGTCCTAACGAAGTATAGAGTATCTCACGTTCGAATATCGAACCACAAATATAACAATTGTATGATCTCGTTTTCACAATAACAAAAAAAACGGAACTAGATAATCAAATTAAAAACTCGTTGATCAAAACGTCAACGTCTTAAACTATATAACGAATTAAATCCAAAATAAAGAATAAACAAATGAGTTTAAACTAATCTTAAGAATACTGAATTAGGAAGTCATTATCCTTTAAGAACAGAAAGAACTTAGCCACTCATGTTGTGACTAGAAAGCATGAAAAGTTGAAGAACAAAGCCTCTGTCTTCGACTTCTTGACACATTTCGAGCCTTCCAAATTAACCTCCTAGCTTCCCTCAATCCATCGTCTACTGAAAATTTGAGATCCCCCAATTATGAACCTAGGCCACATATTTATAGGTGAGCTTTTTGCCATAGTTTTAGTCTCCAAGTGAAACTCAATCTGCGCACACTGTCCGGACACTAGATATTCCGTCTAGACGCTTTTGTGCTCCATCCAGACTCCAAACTCTTCCATTCGTACGCAATTCTTTCTATTAACATTTTATCCAAACGTTCATCAGGACGTAGTTAGCACAGAAACTTTTTCATCCGGACGCGATTCTTACTAGACCAATTTTGTTCGAACGCTGGATTCGTCCGTCCGAATGCAACTTTTGTTAAAATTCCCTTTTTATCCTGTTTTACACTATTTCCCCCTCTAAGCCATTCTTGATTATCTTGTTGACAAAAACACTATAAAATAATTTATTAAATATATTTTTGAGACTCAACATAGTGTATTTTACGAAATATGATCGGCATTTTAACGTACCGATCACACTCCCCAACTTACACTCTGCTAGTCCTCGAGCAAAGCAAAGAAAAATCTATCACATTACCCCACATGTAATATTTTTACTTTTGAGAAGATCAAAGTAAAAATTATAAAAATACTATCCCCGACAATGAATTCCTACATCATCTTAACTAATTGCTATTTTCACAAAATATTCATCGTAAAATTAAACTTGGCATGTATGTGCGGACTCAACCATTTAGATCAATCCTATGCTGCAGAATACTTAAAGTGCAAATTTTTATAAAATGCTATGTCTTGATTTCAATCCTCACTGGATATTTGCTCATAATAAAATATTCAGAAATTTGCTCATATATGTTCACTCATGTAGTACGTGGCAGAAGAAATATATATACGATTCAACCAATTGTGTTCGCATACTTTAAGACTCGAAAAAAGCAAGAAAGCAGAAACGACACATAATCTTATTATTAGAATGCCATATATCGAGAAATCTTTATGCAGGTCAAATATGTTCTTTTTAATTATTTATTTCTGTGCATCAAATTATGTCTTATCTATGATCAATTAGATCTTTATTTTTTGTTATAGCGTTAAGTAGGAAAAATGTGTATTTGAACTAAGATTGAGTGCATATAATATCCTTGAACAAATTAATTATTAAACACCACTCAATTCTCTATTTTTTTCAATTATTTCTCCCATTTATCATTCTCCAAAGATAACTTATTATTTTGTTCATACTCAGAATTTTATATTTTGTCATTTACTTAATTATTGCTTTTTTGTATTACTCAATTGTCCATTTTCTCTTTTTTTTTAAAAGGGATAATTACACTTACCTCCTCCAAGATTTAAATTTATTACAAGAACCTCCCATGTGGTCTCTGAAATTACACTAACCTTTCATGAGATTTAATTTTAACATCAATTGCACCTAAACTATTAAAATTTTCGTTAAAATTTAACGAAAATCACGCATCACACCCCAAAATCACCATTCCAACCCAAAAACCACCATTCAAACCACATTTCTCCCCCAAAATCAACATTCCCACTCCAAAATCACCCTTCCCAAAACATCCATTCGGTTGAAATTTGGGGTGGAAATGGTGGTTTTGGGGGGGAATGTTGTTTGAACGGTGATTTTGGGGTGAGATGGGCGATTTTTGTTAAATTTTAACAGAAATTTTAACAATTAAAGTGCAATTGATGTTAAAATTAAATTTTAAGAGAGATTAGTGTAATTTCAGAGACCACATGAAAGGTCCATATAATAAGCTTAAACCTCAGATGAGGTAAATATAATCATCCCTAAAAAAAGTCTTCTTCTACCCTTTTTGATTGCAGACTATTTTGTATTCATATAGCCACTTAACCTGTTCATGTGACATTTTCAGATATAGCAGGGAAATAAGAAAAAAATTTACATGTAAAAAGCTCAAAAAATGAATACTAAGGTCAATTGAATAAAAAAAATACGAACAAACTCAAAATTATTTTTCAAGTTTAACAAAAATCTTTTGCATGGTCCTTATTTGTTTAGAAAATTTCAAATTCAACCAACATAACAAATTCTCAATTTTTGGTCAAAAGAATGAATTACGAGATTATACAACGATAGTTGCACGCTGAATAAAAAAAAAGTAAATATAGTAATAATCTCTCAAAAAGAATCACTGGGTTAAGTCTCCACCTTATTGTTTCTTTAAATTATTCTTACTACAAATATTCATTAGTATAAACACTAATTTCAACAGCCAAGTGTGCAGTATTAAATTTTAAATTGTACAAAGTGTAAATTTCATAATTTATTTTTTGCAACTACAACAATAAATCAAAACTATTGTATTCCTTTTTATCTGAGGGAGTAAATTTACAACTAAACTTTAAGCTTTTCAAAAAAAAATATTATTATTATTATTTTATTTTTTATTTTTCTTGTTATTTGTTTTCCCACACAATTTAGCAGTTTGGAAATGAATATATTAATACCCCTAACTTGAATATTGCACTGTCCGCAATGCGAACATAATGAAACAAGAAAAAAATTATCGTGGAAGAAAGCAGTCTCGAAATATAACACTTGACAATAAAAACTAAAAAATCCACAAAGTAGAAAGTATAGTAGATAAATGCAGGTAAAAATAATAGAAACGACTCATATTTATTAATTGCAAACTGTGTTTATTACATGGAGAAAAGAAAATACAGGAACAATAAAAGAAAATTGCCTTAAGAGCTTACTGACTGTGGGACTAATGTGAGAACTGGAAAAAAAAAATTAAAGCTTGAAAAGAAAAAGAGAAAAAAAAAAAAGCAAAGAAAACAAAATAAAGAAAAGTATCAAAAAGGAAGGGAGAGGAGGAGGTCGATGAGGAGGAGCCAGGTTAAAGTGGTGGAGCAGCGCTAAGAGCTGCTACTCGGTCTAGGCTAGGTTGGATCAGATACCATTTCATTGGCATTTCATTAAAAGATTATCAAGTATTAGCCACTTTATAAATCAAGATATCATGCCAATAAATATGTCTTTTCTCTCTTTGGTAAAATATAATTATTTCATCACATGTCTTTAAACAGTAATATATGATTTTTATTATTTAATCACATATTCGTCAACAACAAGTAATTTGAAATACATATAAATTCTTACTATATTTGAGAAATAATAACTTGTTTTAACATATAAATTGGTATGTGCAAATGTAGTTGGTTTAGTTGTTTCAGTCACTAAATGTCAAACATGTACGATTGAAAATTGTGATATTTAAAAAAAAGAAATTGTGTTGATTGATAAACGGTGTGATGTTGGATATTAGTTATTTAAGAGTCTAAAAAGAGTTTATGAATTCAATAATTATTATTTTCTAATATAAATTTTTTTTTGATAAATTGAGAAATTGCATGACTTTAGTTTGACTTACTCTCTGGGATTGGGATTGATTGGTTTGCAACAAATGATGGGATGCAACTATTTGAAACATTGGAAAGTAATAATATTTTATTTGCTATTGGCTTAATGGTTAAACATTTTTACGGTAAGATGACTTTACATTTTATTTTAATATATAAGCTTAAAATTACATATATGGGAGCTTTTTATTTTTTTCACTACTAGCAGGTCTGTGCCTTTGTACTTGCAAGTATAGGAAATTATATGTTAATCATTTTTCTCATACACGAAATTGATTCGTAAATTGTAAGTTATATGTAATTGTTATTATTATATTATAGATTACACCTAATTGCTTATTTTCACAACTTAATTCTTGGATATTTTAATCTAAGTTTGCTATGGAGCATCGTGTATCAAAATTGGTATCTTGGAACCGAATGAGTGGATTTTCAATATCGCAGTCATTGACAATATTAAATTCTAAAAGAGTTATCATATGTGATTTTGGATCAATGTCAAATGCAATTTCTTGATAAAATAAAAAGTACACCATTTATTGAATATTGAGTTTTAACTAACTTTTTTTATAGGTACAATATTTTCAATTGCTCGGGTACATTGACAAATTTTATGTTGATGAACTTTGGGCTTAAACATACAAGAATTGTTTCCAAAAGGTTAAAATATTAGACAGTTTTTATATTTGTGATCACTATAACCGTAGCAATGTTGATATTATAACAATGTATTATTTTTTCTTTTAGTCTAAAAAGTTAGGTACAATCCAAAGATGACAATTAAAGACTTTGCCGGTTCAATTAATATAATTGTACAAAATAAAGGTGCAGAGTTTATACTAATATGTCAAGTAGGATATCTGAAAAATATGCGATCAAATGTATAATGAATAAAGAATTAATTTAAAAATAAAAATTATATCATTGATTGCTTACTAAAATCTTATTCTTAATACTTACAATAGGATAAGGAGATATGATGATCAAGAAATATATTTTATCATTCATTGATCGTCCATACACATTCATAGTTTCTGCACTGAAAGAAACATGTGAATTAAATTCGAATCATGTGGTGAAATTTGTATTAAAAATTGATTGATTTGAAGAATGTTTGTATTTTTTAAAGGTAATATTAAAATATTAATTTATAAATATATATTTGCTACATTCATAATCTTATACTGCTAATATTTGTTAACATTTTATGTTATACAGCAAGAATGTTAAAAAAGGCATGCACACAATAAGATGATCGCACCAACATGGCCTATTTATTTTGAGGATTTTCAAAGACGCTATCATTTTATTCATTTTAGTTTTAGTTTCTTTTAGTATTTTTAAAGTTTGCAATGTCAGTTTCACTAGAAAAATATGCATTATATTTTATAATTTTATAATGTCGTTAACTAAGTAAAAATACTTATTTATTTATTTTTTTACATTTGACCGGGCATAGCATGAGTTTTTTTGCAAGTCATTCATATATTCATATTAACAAGGTTCCAAAATCCCAAATCAATATATGGTATTATCTACATTCATCATTACAACAGAATTTATACAAAATTCGCAACCCAACATCTCACAATGTTCATATTTCATCAAAATTTATGAAATTTATACATAACTAGGTTAATACAATTCCTAATTTGTCTAAAATTCAATTAATTTCATCATTTGAGTTCATTAACCCAAAACTCCCAATTTTGATTCAAGTTTTAACTCAATCAAATCCTAACTTTCAAATCATTAATTAATGGTTCTCCAATGATAACATCATGGTAGATTTACCCCAAACCATTCATAAACTCAAAATTTAACATGCATTAACCTTAAACTCTAATGTAGGGTTTCAAAAACATAGATATATCATGATTTTATACAAATTCAACAGAATACAACTTATATACACACAAAGTTCAAGTTTAGTCATAAATTCTACCTATTAGATAACCAAATCACAAGGATTGGCTCTAGCAAGCTCCAACCAAGCAAATCTCCAACCGAGTGGTAGAAAGGAAGCTTCTAATGCGTATCTCAAATCTCCAACGGTGGTTCAAGCAAGAGAATGGCAAGAGATCTATTGGGGATTAAAACGAAATAAAAAATCCCGCGCAAGATCAATCATGATCACACAAACACGGAATAAACACTTAGAAGAGAGAAAGAGAGACAATCGCACACAAACACAAAATTTACGTGGTTCGACAAGTTGTGCCTACGTTTATGGGATCACAGACTTTCACTATTGATTGGAGGTTATAAAAGGGAGGAAGGTTTGGGAGAGCGATTATAGAATAACACAATGAACAATAATAAAAAAAGCCTTAACGGCTTCTGCAACCCTAGCATCTTATAAAGACATTTTTGCATAGACCGATCGACCGATCTTATAGACAGATCGATCGGTCTAAAGACGAATCGATCGGTCTATCAAGCGGTCTTGCACTGCTCTCGATTTCTCGCCTGCAAACACCACTGATTGATCGGTCTCTCCATCGATCGATCAGTCTACCATTAAAAATGATTTTTCTTCACCAATCTCAACATTTCTCCCACTTGAAGTAAAATCACTCAAAGCCATGAGAAATCCCATCAACCTCACCAATGCCTTGAAACCACTAACACAACTAATCAACCTTGTGTGACCCAACCTCCTGTCTTCTATCCCCGAAGACCAACTGAAGCCGAACACAACTTCAGTTTGTTAATGTTAACACCTTTTGTCAACATATTAGCTAGATTATTCGCCCCGCTAATCTTCTTAAGATTAAACTGATTGTTATCCAGTAACAAGCGAATAAAGTGATACCACAGCTGTATGTGCTTCGTCATGAAGTGGAATGCAGAGTTTTTGACAAGAAATATAGCACTCTAACTATCACTGTAGAGCGTCCATCTGTCAACCTTCTTACCCAACTCATCTAAGAGACTCTGCAACCAAACCACCTTTTTTCCAGCCTCTGTCACTACAACATACTCTGCCTCTCTAGTAGAGAGTGCCACAATCTTTTGTAGCTTTGAAGCCCAGCTCACTGTTGTGCCCCCCGGAGTGTAGACAAATCCAGTGGTGCTCTTTTTACTGTCAACATCGCCTGCTAAGTCCGCATCCACATAGCCCTGTAGCTTTAGTCATGTCCTCGTGAAACACAAGGGCATATTTATAGTCCCCTTCAAATATCTTAGAATTTATTTGGTTGCATCCCAATGCTGCTTAACTGGATTACTCATGTATCTACTGACTACTCCCACTGCATGTATGATATCTGGTCTGGTACATACCATAACATACATCAAGTTACCAATAGTCGATGCATAAGGAACCTTTCTCATGTGCTCTTGCTCCTGCTCTGTCCTTAGAGACTGATCCTTAGTTAGCCTGAAATGGCTAGCTAAGGATGCACTAACAGGTTTTGTACCATTCATGTTGAACCTGCTTAGCACATTCTTCACATATTCTGTCCGAGATAGTTTCACGGTTCCTGCGGCTCTATCTCTGACTATCCTCATCTCAAGGATTTGCTTGGCAGCTCCCAAATCCTTCATGACAAATTGTTTTGATAGTTGCTTTTTTAGCTTGTTGATCTCCTCGATGCACAACCCGACAACGAGCATATCATCTACGTACCGCAGTAGAATGGCATATGAGTTGTCAAAAGTCTTAACATAACAGCAATGGTCCGCCTCCAGCCTGGTAAACCTGGTACTCTACATGAATCTATCAAACTTTCTGTACCATTGCCTTGAAGCTTATTTAAGACCATACAAGCTCTTCTTCAATTTGCAAACCATATCTTTCTTGTCTTTTACTGCAAATCCCTCAGCCTAGTACATGTATATGTCTTCTTCTAACTCACCAGGAAAGAACGCAGTCTTGACATCCAACTACTTCAGAAATTGATCCTCTGCAGCTACAATTTCTAGCACTGTTTTGATCGTTGTCAACTTCACAATCGAAGAAAAAATTTCAGTGAAGTCAAGTCCTTCCTTCTGTTGAAATCCCTTGACAACCAACCTTGCATTGTCGTGCCTGCTGCTCTTTCTTCACTCAGTATACTCACTTGTTGTGCAAAGCCTTCTTTTCAGTTGGTAGTCTAGTTAGCTTTCATGTCTGGTTTTTCAGTAGAGAATCCATCTCATCTTTCATGGCTGACTCCCGCTTCATCGAACTCTCGATCTATAAGGCTTCTGCATAACTCTCTGACTTACCACTGTTAGTGAGCAGGATGTAGAACATAGACGGTGAAAATTACAGTGGCAGTCTGATGCTCCTGAAAGACCTCTTGACTACTGTCGCTGGTGTACTGTGTTCTACCTGTGGGTTCACGTTCTCCTTATTTTTTTCATCCTCATTCTATTTGGCTCCCTCTAAAACGTCATTCAAGTCAATGAACTCAAATTTCTTCATCTCTGGTAACATACTGTCTGTCTCAATCTTTGACTTATCCTTGTACATCACCTGATCCGTAAAAACCATATTCCTGCTTTTGATGATCTTTTGATTTTTGTCATCCCAAAATCGGTAGCCAAACTCATTATCTCCATAACCAATGAAATAACATTTCCTAAACTTTTGTTGCAATTTACTTCTAGCATCAGAATTAATATGAACATACAATGTGCAATCAAAGACTTTTTAGAAAAGATAAATTCACCTCTTTTCTGCTCTAAATCTCCTCTAGAATTCTAAATCCCAATGGTACTAACGGTCCCTGTTTTAGAAGGTAGGCTACTGTGTTCACTACATCAGCCAAAAGTAGTCGGATAGCCCAGAATGCAGTCTCATGCTTCGAGCTCTCTCATTCAGTGTCCGATTCATTCGCTCAGCCACGCCATTCTACTGTGGCGTTCCTGGAATGGTCTTTTTCCACCTGATTTCACTAGCTGCGCAGAAATCCCTGAATTTCCCGTCTGTGTATTCAACTCAATTGTTTGACCTCAGACACTTCAGCTTTAATTCGGTCTCTGTCTCAACTAGAGCCTTCCACTTCTTAAAAGTTTCAAATACTTCATACTTGTGTTTCAAAAAATAAACCCATACCTTTCTGCTAGAGTCGTCAATAAATGTCACATAATACCACAAGCCTCCAAGAGATGCAACTGGGGAAGGACCCCACAATTCTGTTTGTACCAACTCTAGCTTGTCTGGTTTTGGTGTTCTGCCGCCTTTCAGAAAGATAACATTCCTCAGCTTCTCGAAGATGCAACTCTCACACAAATCAAATTCCATAGACTTCAAACCCGGCAACTTGCCATTTGACTGCAGAATTTTCATCCCTTTCTCACTCATGTGCCCCAGCCTTTGATGCTATAAGCTCGTGTTTGAACCGTTAGCAACCAAAGCTACTATATCCCTTGTACTAGTAGTCATATATAGGGTACCTATTTTCGTTCCTTAAGCCACTACCATAGCTCCTTTGGTAACTTTCTACATGCCACCAACAAAGGTCACTAAATGACCTTCAGTATCTAACTGTCCAACTGAAATTAGATTTTTCATCAGCTTAGGTACACGCTGTATCTTCTGTATCTTTCACACTGACCTGTTCGGCACTCTAATTCTGATGTCACATGTACCTACGAGTCTAAAGCCTCATGTCTATCAAATATACCATGTCGAAGTCACCGGCAACATAATTATTCATAATCTCCCGGTGTGCCGTCGTGTGAAATGATGCTCCTGAATCCAACACCCAAGAATCAATAAGGCTATCAACTGATAGGAGCAAGGCATCCTGGACGTTCTCTGTCACAGCATTTGCTAACTCACCGTCAACCTTTTTCTTCTGCTCTTTACAATTCTTCTTAATATTGCCAGTCTTGCCACAATCCCAACATTCAGTCTATCGTCTTGACCTGAACTTGCTTCTGCCTCTTCTGGATTTAGACCTGCCCTTGTTCTAATTCATGTTACTACCTCTATCCCATGCTTTAACATTTAATGCCGTATCCAAATTCGACCCCGAATTAGATACCTCACCTGAATCCCTCCTGCAAACCTCCTCGCTCAATATCAAATTCCTAACATCGTCGTACTTCAGCTTGTTCTTACCGATAGAGTTACTCACTGCCATTCTCATAGCCTCCCAACTGTTTGGCAGTGAGGGTAACACAATCAAGGCCCTGACTTTATCATCAAAACTAATATCCACTGAAGATAGTTGATTTGTGATGGTATTGAATTCGTTTAAGTGTTATGCAATGGGTGTACCCTTAGCCATCTTTAGGTTAAAGAGTTTCTTCATAAGGTGTACCTTATTGTTTGTTGACGGCGTCTTATACATACTTGACAGTGTCGCCATCATATCTGCCGTAGTCTTCTCCTATACTACGTTGTGCGCCACTGACCGGGACAACGTTAATCTGATGACTCCCAGCACATGTCTGTCAAGTAACGCCTAATCTTTGTCCTTCATGCCCTCTGGTTTGGATTCCAAGAGCGGCAAGTGTATCTTTTTCCCATACAGATAGTCTTCTATCTGCATCCTTCAATAACCGAAGTTCATACCATCGAACTTCTCGATTCCTATTGATATTTCTTCTTCTGCCATGTGTGTTCGTCAACCTCCTAACCTAGAGCTCTGATACCAGTTGCTGGAGATTAGAACGAGATAAATAATCCCGCCCAATATCAATCACGATCACATAAACATGGAATAAGCACGAATAAAAGAGAAAGAGAGACAATCGCACACAAACACAAGGCTTACATGGTTCAGCAAATTATGCATACGTTCACGGGATCACACACTTTCACTATTGATTGGAGGTACAAAAGGGAGGAAGGTCTGGTAGAGCGATTACAGAATAACACAATGAATAATAATAAAAAAAACCTTGACAGCTGCTGCAATCCTAGCAGCATATAAAGACATTCTCGCATAGACCGATCGATCGGTCTTATATACGAATGGATTGGTCTAAAGACAAATCGATCGGTCTATCAAGCGGTCTTGCACTGCTCTTGGTTGGTCGCCTACAGACACCACCTATCGATCGGTCTCTCCATCGATCGATCGGTCTACCATTAAAAATAATTTTTCTTCACCGATCTTAACAAGATCCACCAAAAAGGGGTGAAATGAGGCTTATAAATGCTCCAAAGGCAACCCTAGGATTTTCTCACAAAACTTAGAGAGAGAGAGAGAGAGAGATAATAGAAATGAGACAAAAAATGCTACCATCCAAAATTTAAAAATTCATCTGCCAATAGTCCGTTTGAGTAGACTCTTGGCAGTTCAAGCAGCCAACACTGAGACAGAATTTGAGAAAAGAAGATATATAGGTTTAGAATTTTAAACCAAACACCTCACAACTCATTCAAATAACCCACAATAATGATTCTCACGTATTACCAAGTATATAATTATCATTATTTATTATTATTATGGTTAAATTTTAAATCATTCACATAATAATCACTTAACCATTTTCCATTGAAATCACATAACAATGTTTTACTTA
>JAOTRH010056328.1:0-18956 GCA_034768845.1 Heliamphora exappendiculata
CCTCATCTTTTAATATTTGCATTGATTATATACTTGCATACCTTGCTTTATTGCAATATTAAAAGATTTTTGAAAAATGTGTTAAATTTCCTTTTTTAAGAAAATACCCAAGTCACCCCCCCTCTTGGGTTGCCTAGATCTAACAAAAGGGATAGATTGAATGAAGCCATGCAGCCATGATTTAGGCAGCAACTGTTGACATGAAACTATTGAAGTATAATATAGTAGAAACGTCATTCAAGGTTCAAGACGTGGGTGAAATAAGGGGACAACAAATGAACGCTACACTGCATTCAAAGAATGGCTCTCGTGATCTAGGATCAGATTTATTTGATAATAGAGATGTCAAGCGATGAGTGGTCGAATCAAATATTTGCACTGAAGTTACGTCGGCTTAATAGACTTCAATTCATGCATATAAGTCCCATCCCTGAATAGGATTCCAAGTGCAACAAAAGGCTCGTAGGGTCACTTTCACAACCGAAAGAGGTTTCATCTTGAATGAGCAAAGTCAATTCAGAGGCAATGAAATGAACACTGTCATCATTCGAACACATCTAAATAGTTGAGGACTCGAGGATGGAATGTTTCCTATGATTGAGTTTTCCCGATAGGGTAACGATTTAGACTTGGGTGTAGAAGGTTATCCACGAATGTCATTCGATCGTAGTGAGAGAAGTCGAGTACAAGTTGGTAGCTATTGTGTTACTAGGAACATAAGATTCTAAGAGGAAAGATAAGCTAGGAATCTCGAATGTACGATTCAGGGGCCACACACGAGGGTTCTTGGGATAACGAGGCAAGAACTCCAAGGAGGATGACGCGAAGTTCTAAGAGTGTAGTTCAAAGAGTGGTTCTTACACTCTTAAGCTATTACTATTATGAGCTCCCATCTACCCCCTTAAAATGGAACATCTTATTACAAGGATCTCTTGCCGTTGATCTAAATGTCTTCATCTGTTCTCCACAAAACTTTGAGGCCCTAAACCATTAGAAACCACGGACCCCGGGAAATCAGAAAAACTCAAGGATAAAAATCAAGGTTAATGATAAATTATTTATAAATAAATTATTATTTAATTTATTATTAAATATCTATTTTGGGAGGAAATCAACACTGTTAGACCCTCCAGGAGATGAAACTCTGCGAGACATAATAAAGATATTAATTATTTTTTATTTCATTTTACTTTTTTATTATTTAAATTATTATTAAATATCAATTCAGGGAGGAAATCAACACTGTTAAACCCTCCGGGGGTTGAATTTTTTATTTTATTTTATTTTTTATTATTTAATTTATTATTAAATATCTATTCAATGAGGGAATCAATCCTGTTAAACCCTCTGGGGGATAAAACTCTGCGAGGTATAAATAAAGATGTTAATTATTTTTTTTTAAATTTTTTTTTATTATTTAATTTATTATTAAATATCTACTCAGGGAGGGAATCAACACTATTAAATTCCTAACTCTGAACCGATAACACTTAAAACAATCAAGAAAAATAACATAGACTTAGTGGATTTTAGTCTTCTTATATATGTAGGTGATAACAATATTTGATATGACTGACCCTACAAGGTCTCTATGCAACAGAATGCACGATTTGCACAACGTCCGCGTGGGTAAGGGTTGAACCTAGGCTCTGCATTCATATTGTAATACATCAATTTTCGGGAACGTTAAAGACATATATAGCTATATAATTAGGATTATTCTAACAATTCATTCATAGATAAGTAAAGTACTTAATTGCATAAATAGAGCTTTAATGTCTGCCAAAACATTAGAATAAGTATAAGTGTTACAGTTATCCATAAAAAAATGAAGAAAAATATCTTGGATCAACCTAAAGAGAAAAGAAAATGGAAAGTGATAGTCTGCTACTCCCCAGGAGCAATGTCGAACCCTTGTGGCTCCTCGCACCCTGCTTTCTCCAAATATTCAGGCTCTTCGTGAAATTCACCTTTCGGTAGATCTTTCTTTTACCTGTGGTATAATCGGCGTCAGCCGAAGCTCAGAAGTATTCTCTAAAATACTACCCGATTAACCCACACATAATCTACCGGCCCACAGTTATATAGATTGAGCATGACATTTTCAGAGGAGAACTAAGTATAAAATTAGTATACATAGAGTGCAATGAAAATGCATGAGATGTATCTGACCACAACCCAATTTCCAACTGCACAACTGATCAACCGAACTCCACACCAAGAATTCTAAGGAACAAACTTTCTGGACAAATTATACACTAAAGCCATCACTAAAACTTTCCATTGTGAGTAATAACTACTTCGACCGCTTACATACCACAATTATTTTATTCAATCACAACGACGTGAGGAACAGCGCCATATAAAGGCAATACTAACGTCACTCACCTTAAGAAGCGTGATTCTTTCACCAGTGTTAACCTGTAGTGACTCAGTCCCTTTTTATTTTTATGATTTAATTAAAAACCTATTTTGAGACCTCTGGTGGATTTGAGAAAAATGTTAATTTTGAGGGAGAATTAAAATTTTATGATGTAATGATGAAAGGTGAGGACCATGGATCGTGTAGTGTATGAGAGCATCGTTGTGAGGTGTTTGGCTGATGCTTGGGCTCAGTTTTGACAGTTTCTGTTCAATTTTTTTACCAGCGCTGACTGCTCGAGCAGTGGGGAGCCCAATCGAGCGGACTGGTGGCCGAGAGTTTATCAAGTGGGACCGCTCGAGCAGACTGTCGCGGAGCAGACTCTTTAAATATCGTGTTTTGGGCTCTCTCCTCATATTCTCTTCTTTTTTTCTGTCTCTAAAGAGGAGTGGGAGCTAGGGTTTATGTTTAGAGAATTGTTGGGGCATTCTTGGCCGTTCTTAAGAAGATCTCTTGCATCTACCTTGAGTATTTGGCGTTGGAGAGGCTTTTTTCACCGTGCGGTTGGAGATTCTCATGGATGGAGCTCGTTTGAGGCTTTTTTATGTGGATCTAGCATCCCTAAAGTAGGATCTAATACTTTCTTTGAATATCTTTGTGATATGGGTTGTATTTTCAAATTCGTGAACATAAAAGCACGAGATTTGTGGTTTCAAAGCTTTAAATTGAAGTTGGATGATAATGAGGGTTAAATCTTAAGTTTTTGAGGGATTTAACATGTTCTCATCTTGATAATGTTATTTATTGTGATTGGATTGAGAAATGAGAAATTAGGGTTTGGGTTTTAGGTTAAAAACCATAAAAATTGAGAGTTTTGAGTTTAAAGAATATGTACGATGAAATTGATGGGATTGTTGATTAAATTGGGGTTTGTCATAATTCATTGTAAATTTATTTCATAAATCTAAGTGGCACATGTTGATATCAAGCATAAATTGAGGATTTTATTGGATAAAATCGATGAATTTGTGAACTTGGGACTACATGAAAGGTTAATTTGGGTTTGAGCCCTAAAACAATGAAAAATGTGAATAATGGAAATATGTAATAATAAGGGTTTTGCGAGAGGAACCTTTAGGGTTAGACTCGCGTGTGTATGTGATATGAGTTTGGTGAGAGGAACCTTTAGGGTTAGACTCGCGTGTGTATGTGATAAGGGTTTGGCGAGAGAAACCTTTTAAGGTTGGACTCGCCTGTATGTGATATGAGTTTGGTGAGAGGAACCTTTTAGGGTTGGACTCACATGTGTGTTGTATTATTATATGTTGAAAAGGACCGATTTGTGGATCCAAGGGCTCGTTTAAGGTTGAGCACGCGTTGCTCCTCGATGAAAGACCAAAAAACTGTGCAGATTGGGTTCTCTGCCCGCCGGCTAGTGAACCGGGAAAGGACGTTAGTCGTGTCGGGGTATAGAGCGTTTTGTTACTTCATGGGGCCTATGTGGCCGGGTTGAATGTAACGTTATGTGGGTCTATACGCTAGTCCAATGCCGGTGCCTATGTTTTGAACCACGAGTTGGTAAAATATGAAAGGTGCCAACAAAGTGTGTGTGTGTGTGTTCGCGTGTGTTGTAAATAATTGGGTTGGTAAAACCGTAACTTAAAAATGAAAAGAAATGGTAAAATGTGTTAGATTAATGGAATCTGATGAAGGAATAGGGTTAGTGAAACGTTAATTGAAGAAATTGAGAATATTATGAACTGTGAAAAACGTGTTGGGTTGATAAAAAGGGGTAAAACGTATTTTGTTAATTAAGGGTTGTACATTGGATAATTTTAGGGAATTATGAAGTATGGAACAATTATCCTTTTTATATAAAACTCAGTTATGCAATGGAAATTTATTTGGGAACAAACAAGATGTTTTGATTAAACTTATGTGTGCACCATGCATAACCATCCTCACATATCATGCATGTGTTCGATGTTAGTCTTGTTTCTATGAGTTTCGGCGCATGTTGTTTAACAACATTTCAGGTAAAAGTGGGAAGAAGAATTTGGACTGAGATGACGGTCATTGGACCCTCGGTGTAATGCCTATGATTGTATTTTCTTTGGACAGTCAATTTTTGAGAGATGAAATTGTAAGGATGTAATTCTTACTTTTGAATATTTGGAATATTGTAATTGGAGGTTAGGATACCCGTATTGTAAGGCCTTAGGGTCATTTATTCATGTTGTGCATGCATGCGAGGACGTTGGTTGTTTTATAGGTGAATGTTTTAACTCCCTTTAATGATGATTTTGTTAACGAAGTTTGAATTCAATTTTTTAAATGGAAAAGATGGATGTTTTAAGCTTTTATGAATATTTAAGATCTTGTTGTATGTGTCCAAATTCATGTTTCAAGAAGGAGAAGAAATGGTTGTCTTTCTCAGCCTTAGAAGAATTTTCACAGTTTTGAGAAATGAGGTTTCGGGTACCTGACCGCTCGAGCGATTAGGACTCCGCTCTAGCAGGGTTCGCTGGCTATGTTTTGCTAATGAAGGCTGAAAAACAAAGTTTTTCATAAAGGATTTTTGGATATAAATGGATGGTTTAAAGGTTTAGTTTTCAAAAGTATGTTCGGATTATATTATGTCAGAATTAGGGTGCTACAAATTGGTATCAGAGCAATAGGTTAGAATACCTAGGAACCGTGAGAATGGTTAATCTGTTACATGAGAGTTTGCACTGATGTGTGACATTCATGTATTGGTGTGCCAGCATGAAATTTGATTAGGGTATTTGACATTTGCATGCTATGTGATGTTTGTGCATAGAGGTTGGATCTTTGGCATGACTTGTCTTGCCTTCGGGCATCCGGTGGACTAGTTCAGGATTTATGTTGGAAAGGAGTTTGGCCGACGTCCATTCTAGTGGAAAATCTAAATGAGTTACCCAGATTGATGTGTCACTCCTAGAGATTCTTCCCGGTATGTGAATATGTGATTATGTGTTGGTGTGATATGACTAGGTGTTGAGTAGTACGTAGCTTTAGAATGTTGAGTTGAGTTTAACCTGGTTGGGTGTTGCGATATCCTTGTGGTAGGAGTAGTTCTTGAGGAACTATGATGAGTTATGGCTAAGATCATGGTATAGGTTGTGGATGTGTAAACCGGCGATTAGTGATTGTGGTGATTGTAAGCTTGTGAGATGAGCATTGATTGTTTGGGATGTGTTGTACCCGTATGAGTTGGTGGTGACCATGGTTAGTGGCATGTTGTGTTTTTGTGTTGTTGGTAGCATGACGAGTAGGTACGATAAGGTGTTTAAAACCTATTGGGGGTTGTTTATTGTGGATAGATATGAAGGGTGGTTTTGGGCGCATGGAAAATTATGTACGTCATGAGCCATGTTATGTCTTGAGCTGTACTATGTCATGAGCCGTGTATCCTGAGATTGGGTATGGATGGAAGCATAGTGGACAGGAGCGTAATAATCACCGACCTAAGGTGGATTAGAAAGTCTGAGTGTAGACAGTGTTTGAGAATATTCCTTCCCCTATGGTGTGTTGTTGGTGACCACAGTGGTACTTGTGGTTTGAAGGTCTGTGTGATGATCCTTGTGTTTATCTTGTGGCATGATGCCAAGCCGTTTTTCTTAATAGAAGTTGGAAATTGTGTGAGGGATGAATATGTGGATTAGAGATGTGTGTCGGAGATGGTTGTGATTTAATGCTTAATAGTTTAAGGTTATTTGGAAAGTTTCATGGAATAGAGGTTTGTGGTTTGAATTATTATTCTCATGATTGGAAACTATATGTAGTGCGAGATGTTTGGTAAGTGTAAGTGTGTGAGGCTAGTAGAGCCTGAGATGAAGGTTATTAGTGTAATGATGCACGTGTGCGTGTGTGGGTGTATGAGGTAGGCTGCGAAAGGCGGTGTGTGTGCGATTGGGGCTGCAGTAGTCCTTCGATTAAAGTCCGAGAAGATGCATTAGTTGGGACAGTGGTCCTTCGGTGAAAGTCCGAGAAGATTCATAGATTGCATGTACTGTATATTGGGACGGATAGACAAATTTTCTTAAAACTGTATTATCGGTCTGCGGGAGTCATAATACTAGAATCATTTTTAAGGCTTTGATGAGTAAAATAAAAACATGGTTTTATCCTCGCTTTCCCTTGCATGTGAAATTGTTTTTAATGGCTTGAAAGAGAGTAAAAAATTTTACCTTGTTTTCCTAGCATGTTTAGCTTATACTGCACATGTTGTTTAGAATCTGCTGAGCTTTGGCTTTCGATGTGAAATTTTAATTTTTTTCTTTAGGTACTGGTCACGCAGGTTGATCAGGAGGTGCTAGAGAGGTGGAATAGATGTAGTCTTCCTATTTTGTTCTTTTGTTATATGTATGCTATAACATGTTTTTTTTCCTGGCATTGGAGTCGTGTAAAGTCGTCATTTGGTGTTTATATACAATGCATGTATGGTTTGTTTTGATAGTATATTATCGGATTGGGTGTTATGTTTAGCAGTTTGTGGGTGTTTCACGTGACTCGGAGATTGGGGCGTGACAAAATTTTTGTTGGGCTTGATTAGGATTGGATTTGACTTAATATTCATGGGCCTAATGTGTTGGGCATAATATATATAGGCCATATTTGAAATTCTTTTTTTGCTTAAATTCATGCGCTATAATTATAATTCTTCTTAGACTAGATTAGTTGGGCTGAATTAAAAGATTTGAGCTTTGAATTTTTTTTACTTAGGCCTTTTGTAGGACTTGGGCTTATTCAAACATTTGGGTTTGAGTTTATATTTGGGCCTTAT
Organism: Heliamphora exappendiculata; assembly: GCA_034768845.1. Classification (NCBI taxonomy): domain Eukaryota; kingdom Viridiplantae; phylum Streptophyta; class Magnoliopsida; order Ericales; family Sarraceniaceae; genus Heliamphora; species Heliamphora exappendiculata. The sequence continues at coordinate 7,170 of JAOTRH010056328.1, forward strand.
TTTTTATCTTTCTATGATCCATGATTTTTTTGGGTTAAGTCGTAGAACTTTTATTCTATGATTTTTTGTGGTTTCGTTCTTGTTTAATTACCAGATTGTGTAAAAATTACAATTGTGTTCAGTTTGTGTCTTTTTCATAATTTCTCTTTCCTCTTGGACTAACTTGTAAATTTTACAATTGTTTATGATTTTTAGTTTTCTAGAATTCAGTATTAGAGAATTCAATATTCTGTAGGGTTTTACTTTGAATCTTAGGGTTTCATTCCCGTCTTAATCTAATTTCGGGGTTCTAACCTTTGTGGGTTTTCGTTGCTAATCCCATACTTTGAAACTAAATATTTTTATATACTTATTCATTAGTTAGTGTTTGTTCTACAGGCGGGATGAGGATTACCTCAGGGACTTACGTGCAATTTGTCAGAATTAAGATTGTTGGTGACTTCTAGAGTAATTATGAGAGAATTTTATGGTGTTTTCATAAAAGGTGTGTAACTTAGTATAGATTTACCAATTGTTGGGTGCGTTGGGCTAGACGTGTAATTATTCTAAAGTTTGGGATTAAAGAATAATTATTGAAAATTATAAAATATTAAGTTTTTGCGTATATTTTTCTCTTAGTTATTTGATTTGGTACTTAACTTTCCTATTCCTTGGATTTAGAGCCTTATTATCTGTGTGCATCTTCATATTTGGTCGTTTTTTAAATTTTGTCATTGTTTTGGATCAAATTGTAATTTTTTTCTTTTTTCTCATGAGGTTCTAGGATTTTTGATTTTGAGATCCGACTCTAGACTTAATCCTTTGGGTCTCTTATCCTAATCTGAAAACTTAGTTTCGGTTGATTTAACGTTCTTAATCCTAGGACTTAAAAATTGGGTCGTTACAGTAATAGAATAATTTCTTAATTGTTTTTTATACAATTTTATGTTCAACTTAAATCTTATTTGGAAGATCTCTACGAATAGGTTTTAGAAATATTAAATTTATTGAAAATGGATTTACATATTAAAAATTAAAAAAAATTTAAAATTTTGATGAAAAATATAACTAACTCACCAGAAACTACATAAATAAGGATAAATCTTTCATAATAAAAACTATATTTGAAAATATAAACTTATCTTTAAAAATTTTAGCATTGGGACTAAATCTACTACAAATTTTCTAAATAGAACTGAAAATTAATTAACTCTAAATATTTTACAAGGACAAAAACTTTAAATTTCTAGTTTAATAAATAGTAAAATAGCAAGAAGGATATTGCATTTATCTAAATTGTCTTCATAGATTTAAAACAAAAAGAAAATATTGTCACAAATTGTGGGAAAATTTTATCAAATAAAAAAATTTGTCTCCATTTTTACGATAAAATAAATATTTTTTTATATTTTATCAAAACCAAAACTTAAATCGCGTTTGCAAGCTTAAGAGATTTGTACAAAAATATTTATTTTTAACCAATTTCTTGAGGGTATTTGGCAATGCTGAAACTAATAGCTTTTAAATTGTAACAGAAGCTGTGAGTATTTGGTAAATATATTATTTTGTAACTGAAATAGAAGAAAAAAATAGTTATAACTTGTAGCATAAATTATAAGTGTTTACAGAAAATTATAACTTATTGCTAAAATTAGTAGAGAAAGTTAAAAGCTAACAGCATAAACTTTTTCAAACACATATTATGAAGGTATTGAATTTTTTTACGAAAAATTAGTGAACAGTCTAATTTATAGGCCGTTTACTGTTTTTCATCTTGCATAAGAGTTTTCACCGAGCAAGGTTCATCAACATAAAAGTTTTAATGCCCAAAGTCTTTTTGGAACAAAAATACCCTAAAACGAATAACTTTATCTGTGCTTTTTTCAAAATATGTATGAAGGATACATATAAATTTATCTATTTTTTATTAAAAGCACGTATAAAGAATACAGATAAATTTATTTGTGCCTTTTCAAAACAAATATTGTGAGACCCCAACCCATTTTGTTTAAGAAAAAAATGATTTAAGTGTTAATGGAGTATGAATTAACACTTGATCTTGGTGATGTTTTAGGTGAGTATTTTGAGCTTGGATATGCATGAAATCTATGTTCGAGAGAGAAAATGAGCTTCTAAGGGATGTTCGGACAAAATATGTGAAAAGCATGTAAAGGAAAGTGGCATACATTTACTAATTTGGTTATAACTTTTTGTACAAGATGAATTTTGGTATGAGGTTTGCACCATTTGGAAGTGGACTTCAGTAGCTTCAGTTTGAACACAAGAATGACTCTATTTGAAGTTCTGATGAAGGAGATATTCTCATTTAAAGTTGGGCTAACAGTGTAGTCGCGGAGACCACTCGAGCAGTCCTGTGACCAATCAAGCGGTTTGTGTCAGACAGAAGCTATAAGTAACAGGTTTTGGGTAGGTTTTCTCATTCTCTCCTCTCTCCTCTCTCTCTCTCTAAAGATGAGGGGAGGTCAAGGGTTTAGATTTTGGAGCTCCTTGGAGCTCCTTGGAGCTTTCCATGTCCGTTTGGGGTCGAGATCTTGCCTTTTCTTAGAGCGACCTACCGTTGGAGAGCGTGGATGTTCGTTGGAAGCTCCTCTGTAGTCACACGTTTGGGGCTTCGGTGGATTGGAGCTCACTGGAGGTTTGATTCTTGATGGTGGGGCGTCTATGAAATAGGATCCTAGACTCTCATGTTTTAAAGGGGTGCTACGTGAAATTTTATGCATTTTTACCATCTTAAAATGTTTGAATTGTTGAGCTTTGTGTTTAAACCATGTTTGTTAGACAAAAAGCATGTTTTGCATTTGTTGTGGTTTATTACAAAGTTGGTGGACGTGTGGGTGTCCGTGATTTTCAAAAAGGTGGGTTTTGAAACGTAGAGATTTATGTAAAAGTTATGAAAACCGTGTTTTGAAGGTTTAGAGCTAACCCTTGAGGTTGAGCCTTGGTTTTTAAACTCTTTGGTTGAAATGGTAGAAATATTTTGAAAATGTTGGTTGGTCTCCATGGTTAAATGAATTATTTGGCGGAAGGTCGCCAAACATTTTGTACACGATTGATGTATGCCTTCAAATATTTTCGTAGTCGAGCTACGTTTTTTTAATAATTCTATAAATGTGCCGTAACAATGTGTGTGTACTTGGGTCAACATTGCTCATCGGTGAAAGTTTAGAAACTTTGCGAAAGTAGGTGCTTCGCTCCTTTGGGTTAATCCCCGTAAATGAAGTAGTTACCTTAGTGGGAGGCATTTATTGTTGTAGCTCCGTATAGAACTTGTCATTATCTAGCGGATCATTGGATGCTCCAAACCTAAGCTAATGGGCGAGAGTCTATAGTTGTTACCATTGTCCCCGATGCGATAGAGTCGATACATAGTAATCATTGTTTAGTTGCATAATTTGGTTAGTACTTATCCCTCAGTGGAAGACCGTAAAAGAGTGTAAAATATTTTTGAATCTTTGTCGGTTGTGGGAACCGAGAGAAAAATAATATTTTTTTAATGTTTTTCTTAATCTGTTAGAAATTATTTGCATCAGATGAAAATGCGTGGTTTTGAGAAGTAAAACCATTTTTGAGGCTCGTGTGAGTCAGGATATTCATATTATTCTGTTAGCATGCTTTTCTTTTACTCCATGCTAGTCTATTTTCTATTGGGTTTCAGCTCACATTGTGGGATTTGTAAAAATCTTTTTTAGGTGAACGTGGTTAAGTAGATTGATTTTGAGGTGCCCAGAGGTGGTTGAAGATAAGACCCTTTAGTTTGGTCCTCGTTGGGTAGTTTATACCATTTGTATGTGGATTATGTTTTGATGTAACCTGTTTTAGATTTGAAAGCATGTATAATGTAATTCTTATTGCCGTGGAGACGATATATGCATGTATGTCTTATGATCTTGAGAGAGAGACCTTGGGTTGGTTGTTATTTTCCACTTTCGTTTGATTTTATCCCTTATTTAAATGTTTATGCCTCGAGGGAGGATTTTGGAATCTTGTTTTGGTGGGTTTTCTTTAGCATGCTTTTCCATGTGAGCTTTCAAAAATGTTGGAGAATGATTAAGTGTTGGGAAGGAAAAAGTTGCATTTTGAAAAGTTAATCCAGAGCCAGATTGCTCAATGAACTACTCTAACGGTCTATGGCATGGTCAAAACGATCTCTCTGTTGTTTTGCAAACGATGAGAAAAATAGTGTCCTAGTAGGGACCGCTTAAGCGGTCTTTTGACAAATCGAGTGGTCTGGGTAGATTTTAAATTTTTTTGTCATTTTATTTTTATAGCTTGGCTCTTGGGGACCGTGACCTTAGCCTTTTGGGCTAGTCTTTGCTTTAAATAAACCCTCGGTAGTGCATTTTATAAAGGTTTTAGTCTCATTTTATCGTTATGATCTTCGACCCGTTTGTGTTCGGTCAATTTTGGTGGATCGTGGTATCCCAAAATAGTTGTTTCTTGAGCTTTTCACGTAACCCGAGTTTTGGGGCGTGATAGCTTAGTATCAGAGCTCTGGGTTCGAATACCTAAGAGCCGTGAAAAGATAGTGCATCACCTTATGAGGAAAGATGTGTGTGCTTAGTTGCATGTGTTTAAGTGTTTTTATAACATGAGCATGATAGCTTGTTGAGCATGAGGATGCTGTGTATACGTGAGCATGGAAGTTAGACCTTAGGATTGATTAGTCATACCTTCAAGCGTTTGGATTAACAAATTTGGAAGCCAAGTTAGAAATGCATTTGGCCGACATACTTTCTAGCAAGGAATCTAAGTAGGTTATCCAAATTGACGTGTCACTCTTGTCAATTCTCCTCGGTATGTGGGGTTTGTTTAACATGGTCTTGAATGGTTAAGTGTTAGCATGATTATGTGGTACGTGTTAGAAATAACATAATGGGTCGATTTTAGGTTGTTGTGTTCTATATTTCTTTTATATATGAACTGCATCTCCTTGAAGAGGGTGAACCCATGGTTTGGGTCTTGGATGTGCGACTTAGTTGTTGTTGGTTGCTGAGAGGTAAGGTATTGGGTTGAGTGTCAATTGCTTGATACGTAGTGGAACTCGTTGGTGAGTTGGGGTTAGCTACGTGAGGTTAGCCTTCGTTGGTAAACTGTTGAGTGTTTATATAAGCAGAGTTTTGTTCGGGTGTAGTTGAATTATGGTTAGTGGCTTGATTTTGGTAGATGGCTCCTTTTGAGAGTATGCTACTGGAAGTTAAAGTTGCGTTATGGATGGCCTTGTGAGTAGGGGTGATGGGGCATCGGAGACCATGTGAAATCAGTTGTTATGATTGGATTTGTGGATAGTGGTGATGCCTTTCGGTTAAGGTTTGGTGTACGTGGTTTTGGCTATGTGATGGATTAGGTACGTCGTGAGTCATGCTATGTTATGAGCAGTGTACTCGGGATGGGGTATAGACGGGGACATAGTGGATGGGAGCATAGTAATCCTTGGCCAAGCATATGTTAAGATGGTAGAACGTAAGTGGTTTTAGAAATATCCCTTGCTAGCGGGATGTTGTATGTAATCAAAGTAATATCTGATGACTTTGGACGTTGTATACCTTATTAAGGTTTGAGAATTAAGTCATGAGTGAACAAGCACGAGGATATAGGGATGAGTATGAGTTGCAGATATGCTGGGATGAGTATGTGTCGCGGCGATGTTGGAATATGTAAGGCTTCAGGTTACGGTTCTAACATACGACGAGTATCAATTCTGTGGGATTCCTACGAGAATGCAAGTCCGTGGTGTGATCGTTATCCTTGTGATTAGGAGATCATATTTGGGAACCGTGCTAGGTGCATGAGGTATGAAAGGACCGTAAAAGGGTTTAATAGTGTGGTTAGCCTAGTGCTGAGACGGTGTATCTTGAGTGTGATATGTTTGGAGGTTGTTTGTGTTCGACCTTAGGTTCAAAGGTGGGTATCTTGTTTGCCCATAGGAACGAAGTGTGGAGTAATAAGGTTCAGTAGTGTATCGTGTGTTTTGAGTGGCCTGGGGTGATAGGCAACAAATCGTGGGTTAAGATATCTGTGATCGATGTGTGCCCAGAGAGCGAAAGTGCAGGAGGCGTCTAAATGGTCGTGGGAGTTGTTAATAACTCTAGATGAAAGGTCTCAGGATTGGGTTTCCTTTATTTGGCGCCGTGCGCTTTCTATGTGAGTTTCTTCCACAGTGGGCTCGAGGCCGTGACGTGGCTGAGGTTAACCTAATGGGAGTTAGGTTAGTGAAGCGCAACCTTGTGAAGTGAGGTCTTGGCGCGATGGGAATGTTGGCGTTTTGTCTTCATGTATGACTGGTGATGAGCTTGTAGTCCTGTGGGATGTGTTATACGAGGTATAAGGATTGATGGTGTTCATGTGTGTGCGAATGAGGTCTGAGAGTTGAGAGCTTAGTGTAGCGAATGATCTGACTGTCATGATCGGGTCGATGTGGCCTCAAGGTAAGATTTACAGGGTTCTTTGGGGGCCAAGTGTTGATGGGTACTAGGAGTACGTTGAGGTTGGGTCATGGTTTCAGGTTGGTCGTTTCTTTCTCAAGAAGAAGATACGGTTGTCTTGTGAACAGTTGTGATGTGTAGCCTGTTCCACCTTGGTTAGGTGTAACTGTCGAGATCATTGGTTGATTCTTGGTTCGGTTGTTTTGAGGAGATGGGAGTCTCTGTGGATTAGTATCTGTGTTGTAATCTGTGAGTTTGTGCCTAAGGAATGGGTACTACTGGGATCGGGTGATGGGAGGACTGAGTTCCTCGCGGGTGTTCTTGGTGGAGTTTGTTTACACTATCATGTGAATGTAAGTGTGTGGAGTTGTGTTCCCTGTGAGATCCGGTTGGTAGACCAAGAATGTTTTTCCTTATTGACGAGTGAGTTAGTGTTGAGACATAGATTCCTTTTCTGCACTGATCAACTGAGAATTGTTAACCGTTGTGTGCAGCTTATTTTGGATTGTGTGGGGTATGGTTGTACTTCTAGCTCTTGGCAGAGTGGGAATTTTGTTGGAATTGTGCTGCTGGGATATTCATGTGGTGGGTTTCTGATAGACTCTTGTGGGTCTAAATTTGTGTTCTGTTTGGGGCTTTGAACTACTCAGAGTTCTTAGAGTCGAGGAGTGGTTGTCGACTGTGGTAAGTATTGTGTTTTGGTGTAACCGTTTGTTTGGATGGTGGTCCCGAGAATGTGGTAAGGTATGAGTCAGGAAGGATTCGATGTTTGAGAAGCCTTGGTTGGTATGGCCTGTCGTGATTGACGTGATTGTTTGGTTTGAAATGAAAGTGTCATGATAAGTTCTGTATAAGAAGAAATTGCTAAGTGTAAGAGGTAAGTCTTGGTTGGTTACTTGACGGATAAGTCTTGGGCATGAATATTCTACCATTGTGGATTCAAGGGATCGATGCATTTGTTCTGAGTTTGGGGTTGATGTTAGACGAAGGTGATCATATTTAATTTGAGGTCGATCTGTAGACTTAGAATTGGTGGTTTGAGTGCGAGACGTTGAGTTGTGTAGTGATGTGCTGTTCCACGGGAGATATGATTTGGTTTGTGTAGGTTAGTGGATACCTATAAGATGTTCTATCTGCATGGCGTATCTGGTCTAGTGACTCGTTGGGGTCAGGTGACTGTGTTGACTTTGTGGCTGTGATGCCGGGTTGGTTTTCGATTGTGTGGAATCTTGTATTGGACAATGGTGTGACTCCTAGTGTTTCTCAAGGGTGAGAATTGTGGTTCATGATGGAAGATCGAATAGAGGATGAAGGTTTAGATGAAGGGCGTTCTTTGGTATTCCAGGTGAATTAAGTGAGTTTTTCTCTGAAATCGGGTGTTTGTGTTATTGCTCGTAGATGGGCGTCTTGTTAGTTTTAGTGACGATGTGGTTAGCATCAGCAGGATAATGATGCAGTATCAAAGTGGGTGGTCATCAGTTGATCGCCAGAACTTGAGTAAGGTTTGTGTGTGGAACGTGTGACCAGTGTCGAGGTTCGACATCGTGTGTTTGGACTCACAAAGATAGTCCTTGGTGTGCATTGTGATGTGCGATTGAGCAAGTATATGGCAATGTGAACGGGGGTGGTAGTCTCTATGTCCTGGAGTAGAGTGTTTGGGATCAAGTTCCATAGTGAATTGGTCTCATATTTTTCATTTATCGCTGGAGTGGATTGTGTTCAATGAGAGTTGTGTTTCAAAGTTTTGGCAGTGTGAGTTAGATTTTGATCCGATATTCTATAGATAACGGTAGTGTCAGTGGGACTTTGCGTGCATGGGTAGTCTATATGGAGGTCGATTCTTCAAAGACGTGTTTTACGTCGTGTGACGACAGTCTTATGGTTTCAATTGTGGGGGCATTTTTGCTGTTGTGCGGTGTCGCAGAGTTTGCATTAGAGATTGTTGATGGTGGATGGGGTGGTATTTGGCTTGAGATTCAGTATTGAATTTTGGAAACGAAATTCCTTTAAGGGAGGAAAGTTCTGAAACCCCGACTCATTTTTTTTAAAAATGATTTAAGTGTTGATGGAGTAGGAATTAACACTTGATCTTGGTGATGTTTTAGGTTAATATTTTGAGCTTGGATACACATGAAAGATATGTTCGGGGGAGAAAATGAGGTTCTAAGGGATGTTTGGACAAAAATATGTAAAAAGCATGTGAAGGAAAGTGACATAACTTTACTAATTTGGTTATAACTTTTCGTACAAGACGAATTCTGGTATGAGGTTTGCCCCATTGGGAAGTAAACTTCTGGGGCTTTAGTTTGAGCACAAAAATGACCCTATTTGGAGTTTGGATGAGAAGATATGCTCATTTAAAGTCGGGCCAACAGAGTAGTTGCGGAGACTGCTCGAGTGGTCCTGAAACTCATCAAGCGATTTGTGTGGGACATAAGCTATAAGTTACGGGTTTTGGGTTAGTTTTCTCATTCTCTCCTCTCTCCTCTCTCTCTAAATCAGAGGGATAGTCTAGGGTTTAGATTTTGGAGCTCCTTGGAGCTTTCCATGTCTGTTGGGGGTCGAGATCTTGCCATTTCTTTTAGCGACCTACCATTGGAGAGCGTAGATGTTCATTGGAAGCTCCTCTGCAGTCTCGCGTTTGGGGCTTTGGTGGATTGGAGCTCACTAGAGATTTGATTCTTTATGGTGGGACGTCTATGAGGTAGGATCCTAGACTCTCAAGTCTTAATTGTGTTGATAAACGATATTCGGTTATATTCTCAGAGTGAAGAGGAACACAAGGAACATTTAAAGAGTTTTGTAGATCCTGAGAAAGCATAAAGTTGTATGTAAACCTTGGTAAGTGTGATTTTAGTTGGACCGGGTGATGCTTTTAGGTCATATTATATCTGGAGAAGATATTCAAGTGGACCCAACAGAAGTAAAGCAACAGTTAACAGGAAGAGGCTAACTAACGTGACAGAGATACGAACTTTTTGGGACTAGTTGGTTATGTGACATAGTCCTTGAAGATTTGGTAGTAATGAGTTTAAGATGTTAGTAGGATAAAACAGCCTTTTATGCTAAGTGCTGAACATATAGGCTCAACCTTATCCACACCAGCAATAAAGAATGACTCAAGTAAACAAAAACACAACTTTGGAGAATGAGAAGGCACAATATTAGTAAATCATCCTTAACCTTCCAAACGATGACGTACGGGGCGAAATTTCAGAGACAAAATTTGTTTAAGGGGGTAGTTTGTAACGACCCAGTACGGACCCTAGTTGTAATAATCCGATTAATAACAACCCATGTAAAGACCCTGCTCGAACCTTAGTATTAGTGATGGATAGTCCACGAAATCATAGAGCACAACGAGATTCAATACCCTAACTCGAATCAAAAGCCCTAAGTTCGGCCCAAAAACCCTAAAAAGGTCCAAAACTTAGGCAACAAAACCTTAACACCTGGAGAGTCTCCCAATATTTTAAATGAAGTAAATATCATGAAATAATAAATAAAAAATAAAAAATCCTCATAAATAGGGTAAAAAATGACCATTTTGCCCCTATTACAGCAAAAAATTTTAAAAATCTAAATTTTGACACATGGATATCCAAAATTAAATATTTAAGTACAATTACGTAGCAAAGGACAAAATAATATAAAAAATGCCAAAAATATGCCTTAGTGGCCGACTACCTTGGGAAATGTGCGAAATAGTGACTTTTTGCTTTCTTTTTAGCTTAAAATGATGAAAAATGTATTAAATTAAGCATTATAATTATCCAATACTTGTTGAACAAGTAATATACATAATAATATAGTTTTATAGGTCAACAAAAGAAAACAAATTATTATTGAAGTTCATTAACAACAAAATAAGTCAAAAAGTCATATGTTGTCAAAATAGCTTAATTTGACTTAAAAGACTACATCTATTTAATCAATTGCTATGAAAATTATGATAACACATGAAAATACTATATTTCTCATAAACATATTAAAATAATAAGTCTCATTAGAAAAAGACACCAAAAAGATACATCAAATTAACTTTTAATGCATTTTCTTGCACAATATGGGCACAAAAATTGAGACAAACCCCTTGATTGATGGGGAATCATATTTTTATCCCCCAAACAGCCACCTAGCTACATTTAGCTTCCCCAAATCTGAACTTTAGCCCTCAAGAGTTAAATCAACTTAAAACAACTTCAAGTCGCATTAATTAAAGTGAAGAAAAAGGAGGCTTTTTGGTACTTTTTGTCCACCATATGTTCCTTGTTGGAGGCAATACTACCAAGATTATTGTTTTTTAAAAAGATTAATCAGTAAAAAATTAACTGGACGGAAAAACGCCGAAACGGGCTCCAAATAAAAATTTTGACGAAGAACAATCAAAATAAAACCCGTGCAACCAAAGTTAATTTAGATGAATACCTCTTGTCGATCTAATCTTCAACTACGACTTGATTTCAAGTTGAAGCTCCAGTCATATCTTTTACCGTATTCCCTTATGTGATCCTCGAACGTAGTGTGGGTTACGATTCTCTGAGAACTTGTACCGGTAGAACCCCGATATATTTTTAAGTCTTGAAAGACAAAAATAATATATCAATAATAATATAAAAATTATCTAAAACTGATTCAGCCTACCCACATATATATAGGGCTACAGCAGGGACCGAGGTAGTAATTATGAGTAAGACTTCCAGTGGAACACAGATACCAACAAGCGGTTTCTGCAATTATGGGAAGACGCAACGGTTTCTGCAATTTATATTAAACACTGAATTACAGTTCACACCACTAAAGAACTATAATTGCACTTCGACCCATAATCTCAAGACCTTCTTGCATTGAGCTCATGTTATTAAATGCTTATCATTTCTCCCCGCGTTAAGATTCCCGATACCCGCCAATTAAATTTAATTACTGACAATTTAATTTAATCGGTATCTTGACATTACTTAAGCCCTTCCGCTTAACTTATTTGACCACCGGATAATTAAATTCACATGTAGGGTTTGGCTCGGTCAAAACTTATAAGTATCCTTAAGGGGGTATCGTCAATCTCGATCATTCGGGACCTGAATTCCATCAATAATTAATATTTTCCATATAAATAATACCGCTATCCAACTCACCGGGAATATAAACCCATATAAGATCCCACCCTCTAATGAATCAAAACAATGACTATTAAATATGTACAAATTAATAATTATTTCAGAATTGAGAGGATAATCACTATTTATAATAACCTTGGGGTATGAATTAATTTACATAGTCATAGTCAATACTAAATTAATTACCCCAAATGTCTCGTTCAATACACACAAAGTGTACTGGCACAGAGAGTCGGAACAATAGACGA
>JAOTRH010056339.1:0-18956 GCA_034768845.1 Heliamphora exappendiculata
GTGGGAGTGGTTTGGGGGGTAATTTTTTGGTGGGAGTGATTTTGGGGTGATTTTGGGTGGTAACGGTGGTTTTCGTTAAAAAAATTAATGATTGGGTCTCTTTGATATTAAAATTAAACTTGATGGGAGGTTTGTGAAATTTTTAAAATTATAGGGGAGGTTTCTATTTTTTTCAAAAACCACAGGAGTGGCTAGTGTAATTTATCCAAAATTATTTCACTGATATTCTATTCAACAATATTTTACTAATAATTGATTATTTGAAAAACAATAACCAGTATTTTAAACTAATTTAATAGTCTTTTTTTAGAAAACTAATTTACCACTTCAACTAACATTTTTGTTACTTCGGGCAATGTTTTCAAAGCACTTAACCTAATTTGGACGATCCACTAACAAAATTAATTTTGTTTTGAGTTTGGTATTAATGAATTAACATATTTATTTCAATGAGAGTTCCTGTGGTTTTCTCTTTCAATCTATCATGTTCACCCAATATTCTCTTTCTCCCTTCCCTCCACCCGCATCTCCTATCTCAGATCTCCATCTTCCCCCTTTATTGTTTCCATCTTGTTTTGCCTTTTTTTTTTTTTTTCCTTAGTATGTTTGTGTGTGCATTTTTTTTCTCATTTTTTGTATGAATATCATTTTTCTTATCAGAAGGTTTTTAAATTTGAATTTTGTTCAGGTCAGCAATGATAGATCGACATTAGAAATGCCATTGTCGAGACTTAAGCATCTAACATGATCTCCAGTGGATTATTCTTATAGGCATATGCAGGTAAAAGTCGCGATGCCTTTTCAACAAGTTATGATAAAAAGGTGACAGTGTGCAACTCTTGGTGTTTGCAATTGCTTGATGTTATTTGTGTTTTTCTTTTAGTTTTTAGGTTTAAGTTATAATCATCACTATTCTTTGAGAATAATTTGTGCCCTCCCTAGAGCAAGGCGTCCGTCCAAGTAGTTAAGGGACTCTTTAGTCTGCTCACCAATCCGAATTCTAATCTTAGCTCCTCTATTTCTTAATAAAAATAAAATAAAATTGTGTCCTTACTTCTTTGAGGGTTTTTTTTTCTCTCCTAATGTAGAGGTTTGTTTCCTCCATTTATAGAGTCTTGTTTTCTATCCCTGCAGTGGGAATTTTTTTTTTTGGGGAATTTTATCATTTTGCGGTTGTATATATTTATATAATTTCATAGAATGACAATATTTATGCATCGTGCCTACTTCATAAAAAAAAGGAAGTCCTTGTGATTTAGCCATTGAAGGGTTCCACCAGTGTTGCAAAAAGTCTAGCTAAACCGAGTACTAACAGAATTATTTTATTTTATTTTATTTTATTTTTGTTACGAGGGATGGTAACGAGGCGGGACAGGCGCGATGGAACTGCAACGAGAATAGGGTCTACTGTTTTTATTTTTTTATTTGACTGGAAGACAAACATTGATGAAAAAATGGGTACAAGAACCAGGAGCAGTTCATAAACTTAAAATATAAGAATTATATGCGATTTTGACTGGCAAATAAACTTTAATTCATAAACTTAAATTCTTTCTGTTAGTTTAAAAAATTATTTTTTTAAGACTTTTTTTTTATAAATTAACTTTTAAGCTATTTGTTTGAAATTAGTTACTTAGGTAAAAAGTTAATATTTTTTTCTTTTCGTTTAAATTGAACAGTTTTAGCTTTCTATATAGTTGAAAATAATAATTATATATACTTAGTAGAGTTAATAAATAAGTTATGAATGCCAAAAATTATTATTTTCTAAAAGTAGTGAGTGTTTGAATATAATATTTTTAAAAATTAGTATTTTAATTTTATTTTTTGACTTTATTATTATTTCTTTTTGCCAAGCCGGCCATATTTGACTTTTTGGCATTTTGTTTTGGGTGTAGCCAATCAGGGCAGAATATGATAAATAAATAATAATAATTAATATAAATCATTAGAACTAAAAAATTATAACAAGTAAAAAATATAGATACAAAATAATAAATAAGTATAATATTTTTATAATTTAATCTATTGTATTTTTTAAAATAAACTTTATATATATGTATTTATAAAAATAAAAATATTTATTTTATATAATCGATGACGAAACAATGTAAAGCGGGACTGAAAAAAAAAATTCATTCTTGCCCCATTTGTTATTAGGAATATAAAAATTTGTACATAACGAGACAGAACATGCAGAGATGAACAGTAAAAAATTTTATCCCTATTTGTTCATGTGTATATTTATCTTTTATTATTTTTAATTTTTTAAAATCATAAATTATAAATATTTTTGAGAATTATTTTTTGTTTTCAAGCGATTATAAATAAATGATAAATCTACTATTTTTTAAAACAAAACAAAATTGTTGCCACTTAATTTTTAAACAAATTTTCATTTCTTTCTACCTCTTCTATTTCCTCTCAACACCCTTAACTCATGCTATTATCATTAGTATACACTTCTCGCCAACTCCATTAGTTACTATCTTTGGTCACAAAATTTGGCTACCACTTTCATCCATCAATTACAACCATCACCACCATCTCAGCTCCACTAACCGTCATTTTTACTCACAATTTTCACTCATCAATTGCCACTTCGACCATATTGTCACTAATAGGATAAATGATCATCTGTCTCGAAAATTACATGTCCTTCGATCTTAATACATTAAAAATTATTAGATATATCTTGAGATCTTTATATTTTGAGATTCTCACATAACTCGATAACTTTCAATACATTGGGATATAAAGTCATATAATTTTAGAGATAGAAAATTCTAACTCCACTAATTGTATCAACCATCATTTTTCTTAATTTTTTCTACCTATGTTCATCATTAGCATTTCTTGCCAAATCAATTTTGATTACTATTTTCAATCATTATAGATATTCTTAATTGATTACTATTTTTGATCACTACCTTCAACCACTATTGATATTTTTAACTGAGCTAACCTTTTTTGGCTACTTCTCTTCTATTGAAAGCTCCATTCAAGACATGTCACTTCTTTTAAAATAAAATCTTATATAATATATATTGTCAAATATGTTTTGTTAATTTTATAAAAATAAATAAAAATATATTTTGTGTTTATTATAAATAAAACAAAGCACTATAAAAATTATTAAATGAGACTTAAGTATTTAAGCTTGCCACGAATTCTAGTAGAATCCATGATGACCAAATTAATCTTTCTAAAAATAAAAAAATGTGATTTATTAATAAATAATATTACGATAACCAAATTAATCTATGATATGATGTGGCACAATCACTGTTGAAAAGAATTTAAATAAAAATTGCCTGCAGTGGAATGAATATTTTTTTCTCCTTTTGTGCGTGATTAAACGAGATCAACAATAGCAGAATAAATAATAATCAAACAATTTCACGACGCCGATATTTATGTGAAAAATTCCTAAAAAAAAAAATCACGAGACCAAAGTTCGATTTCTTATCTTCACTATGTCAAAATAATGAGTTTACAGAATTAACTTTGTAGGCATACCCAGAAGATGACAACATCAAGAATAATATTTTTGAAAAAAATATTGAATACCCTTACCGTAAAGTGGATTCTAACTGAAAAATAAATTTAAGTTTAGATCTCACCGATTAACAATCGAAACCGTTGGTTATCAAGATTCAAGCGCCGAGAGTTTTCCATTAAAATTTCATGACGATCGGGCTTCGTTTGACTTCCGATCCACGCACAAAAATATATGTTTCTTCCTTGCCGACGCATTGTTTTGCCGTTACTTGATTGGCTTCTTGCTCAATTCTGTTGAATTGATTTTCTCTCACTTCGTGGCCACCAAATATCAAATATAGAGAATTGGATTTTGGCTTGTCTTCTTGTGATCTATATATCTCCATCGAATACCCAACAAGGGTTTTATATATTTAAGCCTATTAAGGCTATAGGCCAAGCCAAGCAATACTCCTAATAATATGAGAACTCTTAAAAAATTAGGATTTAAAAACACATTCGGTTACTTTTTTTTTATATTTTAATAAGCTTAATACTAATATAATATTTATCATAATTATATTTATATTAGACTCCTAATATAATTGTGGCACCCTAAATGGGTAGATACCAACAAACTCCCCATCCACCTCATGTGGGAGAATCCATCATACCCGTTGCCTTTCTACAAAAATTATGTTTCTTCGTAAGTAGAATTTTTATCATTATATTTGCACCATTCTAGTCGGTATGGATCTTCTCTAAGTGTAATAGCTTTTCTTTCAACACATTCTGAATCCAGTGATATCTCACGTCAATCTGTTTTGATCGTGAGTGGAACTGTGGATTTTTGCTCAAATGAATAGCACTTTAGCTATCACAGAAAAGTGCATACTTATCCCGTGTCAACCCTAACTCTTGTAGTAACCTCTTCATCCACAACATCTCCTTGCAGCCTTCTGCCACTGTAATATACTCGACCTCTGTGGTGGATAATGCAACGTACTTCTGCAATCTGCTCTACCATGATATAGCTCTCCTTGCAAATGTAAGCATGTATCTTGATGTAGATTTTTTGGAATCAACATCTCCTTCCATGTCAGCGTCTGTGAAACCCTCTAACTCAGGCTTGCCCTGATTAAAGCATAAACAAACTCTGGAAGTGCCTCTGAAGTACCGAAAGATCCACTTCACTGCATCCCAGTGACCCCTTCCTAAATTTGACAGAAATCTGCTCATCACGCCAATTGCATATGCTATGTCTGGCCTTGTACACACCATTGCATACATCATACTCCCAACTGTGGACGAATAAGAAACTTTTTCCATCTCTACCCTGTCTTTATCACTTGTTGGACTTTACTATAAACTGAGTCTAAAATGACTAGCAAGTGGAGTACTTACAGGTTTAGCCTTGTCCAGGTTGAATATCTGAAATACCTTTTCAATATACCTCTCTTGTGAGAGCCATAGTCTGTAATTCTTCCTGTCCTGGGTGATCTTCATGCAAGTATCTGTTTAGCTGATCCAAAATCCTTCATTGCAAAGGATTTACTCAACTCACCTTTAAGTTTTTGAATCTTGCTCATCTCATGACCGATGATCAACATATCGTCCATACATTGCAGCAATAT
Organism: Heliamphora exappendiculata; assembly: GCA_034768845.1. Taxonomy (NCBI): domain Eukaryota; kingdom Viridiplantae; phylum Streptophyta; class Magnoliopsida; order Ericales; family Sarraceniaceae; genus Heliamphora; species Heliamphora exappendiculata. The sequence continues at coordinate 5,115 of JAOTRH010056339.1, forward strand.
AATGAAGTCACCTCCTGCGAATTTCTTTAGGAACACACAATGGTCTGAAGCGGTCTTCTTGAACTCGTGTTCGGCCATGAACAGATTAAATTTCTTGTACCACTGTCGTGGTGCTTGCTTCAACCAATACAGACTCTTCTTTAGCTTGCACACTAGATTTTTCTTGCCTTTGACTTTGAACCCGTCTGGCTGCTCCATGTAGGTCTCGTCCTCTAAGTCACCGTGGAGGAAGGTTTTTTTCACGTCTATCTATTCAGTCTCCAAATCAAAATTTACAACCAATCCGAGAACTGTCTGAATGGATGTCATCTTCAAAACAGGTGAGAAGATTTCTTCATAGTCAATACCTTTCTTCTAACTGAATCCCTTCACAATTAACCGTGTCTTGTACCTGGGCTGCAAGTTTTCTTCTTCTATTTTCAGTTTGTAGACCCATTTATTCTTTAATGTTCTTTTACCTTTTGGCAACTTTACTAGATCATATGTTTGATTGTCATGCATGGATTTTATCTCTTCTTGCATGGCTTTCATCCACCCGTTCTTCTGTTCATGTTCAACTGCTTCCTGATAACAATTTAGCTCTCCTCTATTCGTGAGCATCAAATATTCGGTAGGTAGATATTTGCTAGAGGCTTGACATTCCCTGGTAGACCTTCTTAACTGTGGCTCTGCTGGATGATCAATGTGAGTCTGCTCTGTCTGCTCTTCTGGGACTGTACCATCAACTGTAGGCGTAACCTCATCAACATCTGCACTATCTTGTGCGTCTCTCCCGTTATTGCTATGCATGGTAGGTGTGTGGCTTTGGAATTTAGAGGTCATTTTGAAAAATTTTCAAAAATAAAGAATTCAAAGAATGTTTAGAAAAATCTTTTGACACCTTGAAAATCAAATTTAAAAAACCCATTTTGTTGAAAATAGAGTCGCCACTTAGTTTTTAAAAAAAACTAAGAAAAATAAAATTGGGTATTGATCTTTAAAACGTTAACTAGAAAAAGAGGGTTCGGAAGTTAAAGTACGAATCAAGAAAGGTGTTAGGCACCCCGTTCGCCCAACCATAAGGTTGACATCTACTAATCATCATTGGTTCTTTAATATGATTTCTCAAATGCATGCAAATAAAGAAAATAAGAGTGAAGAGATAATATTCAAAATCAAGTATAGAAAATATATAAAATATGTACATAACACTCCAAAACAAATAAGTGTCAGAAGAAGAATTCTAAATTCTATGGCATACAATTTCTATCTAAAAAATACACGAAACACATCATCATGTAATATTGTTTAAATAACCTAAACCAACATGCTTTGGTTAAAAGAAAAATATGCTAAAGTTGTCAAAATTACCTAAACATGAATTGCACAAAAATGAACTACACAATTTTAAAATAAAGTAATCAAAACCCTAAACTAATATGTACAATATGCATATTAACAAATTATCTAAATGCATGTAAAAATCTTATGTTAAAAACTAACCAAAACAATAAAATATAATAACAAATATTTTATGTATTAACAAGCAAATATTTAAAACTCTAATTTGAAGAAAAAAAAATAAAAAAAGCTTACAAGCCAAAATAAAATGTTAAAAAATGCTTGTTTAAACTATTAAAAGAAAATCTTATTATTTACATTTTATACTTTTTGAACAAAACGAAAGAAAAGAAAAATAATAAAAATGAAATAAACAAATGAGTTTTTAATTATTGTTAGCGGAAAAAATTACACTATTAACTTGAAAGATTAAAATAAGAAAAATGAAAAGAACATTAACTAACATAAAAGGTATTTTTATTTTTTTGAGCTTTTTTGTGGTTAATAAAAGAAAAAAAATAAAAATACTATAGAAGAAAAATTAAGTTGACAAAGGAAAATTTTAAAAGAATAAAAGAAAATTTAACATTTTATATTTTTTTAAAAAGAGAAAATAAAAGAAAATGGAAGAAGATAAAAGAGATAAAAAGAAAAAAAAAAGAATTTTCCTTTAAAGAGAAAATTATGATGTTTTTGTGATTTTTGATTTAACAAAGTAAAAGAAAAGGAATATAAAAAAATAAAATTATAGAAAAAAAAAAAAAAATTTTTGTAAGAAAAATGAATACTAAAATTACAAGAAAAAAAATGTTAAATGGAACTTTGTAAGGAAATTAAAACTAACACTAAAAGAAAATAAAATACTAGAAAAAAAATTACACTAATAAAAGAAAGTGAATAAAAGTTAGAAAAAAAAAAAATAAATAAAATTAAAAGAATATTAAATTAAAAGAACATCTAAGCTAATATCAAAAGAACATTTAGGTTGGTGTTAGCAAAAGAATATTAAATTAAAATTAAAAGAAAAAGAAAAAAAATGCTAGTATTTAAATGGAATATAAAATTAAAACTTAAAAAAAAAGAAAATAAAAATGTTATAAAGAAAATTTAAAACTAATAAATAAAGTGCTAGAAAAAGTAAAATTAAAGTAATGCTAGAAGAAAATAAACACTAAACTAAAAGAAAATAAAATGGAGCATTACACTAATTAGTACAAGAAAATAAAATAAAATGCTATTAAAATGAAATTTAGATTTAAAAAAATTAAATACTAGAACATTAAATTAATGTAAAAGGAAAGAAAAAGAAAAAGAATAAAATACTAGAATTTAAATGGACTATTATAACCATTTTTATGTAAGTGCATTGGATTATAACAATTAACAACATTGATAAGTTGTAATTGTCAAAAATATTAACACTATTTAAAAATGTAATAATTTATAATAAGCTTAAAATGTAAGTAAGTAAACCAACAAAACAAATAAACTACATAAGTTAAAACATAAATTTAAACATAAGAAAAACATAAATGTAATCGGAACGAATACGTGAAAATTAACCCAATCACTCTAAAAAAGAGAAGATGGAGATAGAAGGACCGAAGATCCAAGTAGAATACATGGATTGCTAAGGAATTCTCAAGTTGGGGAATGCGGGTTAGCAATTTGATCCTCGGGCGATGATCCAAGCTAGGGTTTGGGACTATCGGAGGCTCGGATCTCGGTATTTCAGCGGGGCTTCGTTGTCAAGGCTCGAAATTGCTCGGCGACTCGACAAAATTTCTCTCAACTAAACCTCTCTATAATTTTCTGTCCTTAATAACGTACAAAAAGTACGGTATTTATAGAATTCTTCAACCAATGAGATGCTGCCACGTTCTAAGGCATGTTAGGCCATTTGGAGTTGGCGGCCGCCACAATGTGAGTTGGCGGTCGACATGTTGGAGTTGGCGGTCGCCATGTTTAAAAAGGTTCCACAAGGTTCTATTGGCGGTCGCCATTTCTGGCAATGACTTGGGCAACAAGTTATCGATGGTTTGGTACAACTTCATTGATTTTGAAGATTTTTTATGGTTTTTGATGGTCTGGTTCAATTACTGAGTTTGGATCACTTCTCAAGGATCGAATTGAGACACCATCATAACTGTTTTCATCATCGAATTCACCTAAGATTGGGTGGGGTCAAATTAGGGTGTCTACAGTTGCCCCTCTTTGATATAACGTGCATAGCAACGCGTGGTGCAAGTTATATCAAAGATTCAGAGACAATAGCTATTTGACCGAGCCGTTAATCTTAGGACACAAACACATAAGTATGCACATGATGTTGGTCATGCTCGAATTTTTTTCAAGCTGCCTACGTACCCCTTTGCTAGGGATCAGATCAAAACATAGTTCATGTGAAAAAATGCAAGGATGCAAGATAAGAAAGACGATGCAGATGCTAACATGATGCAGATGCTGGTATGATCGAACAAATCCTAAAGATCGAGTTAAGATCTAAAGGGAGTACAAACAAGTCAAAGATCGAGTTAATATCTAAGAACTTGGCTGGGGATAAAATAATTAAAATGATCGAGTTAAGATCCGAGAAATTATCTTAACCGGGAACTGTAGACACCCAAATTTGACCCCGCCTAATTTTAGACGAATCCGATGATGAAAATAGTTGGAATAGTCCCTCGGTACGATCCTCGAGAAGTGATCTAAGCTCGATATTTGAACTCAAAACCTTTAAACCAATAAAATTTTGTAGAACCATCGAAACTTGCTGCCCAAGTAAGGTGACCGCTATGTTCATTGTGGCGACCGCCAATAGAACCTTATGGAAACTCTAGCCAAAAGTGGCGACCGCTAACTCTAACCTGGCGACCGCCAACTTCAACATGGCGACCGCCAACTCATGACCAGGCGACCACCAACTTCAAAAACCCTGATGTATCCCAGAACGTGTCAGCATCTCATTGGTTGAAGAATTCTATAAATACCGTACATCTGGTACATTTTTAAAGAAAGAAAATTAGTGAGAGGTTTAGTGAGAGAAGCTTTGCCGAGTTGTCAAGCAATTCCGAGTCCCGACGCCGAACCCTTGCCGAAATACCGAGATTCGAACCTCCGACGCCTACATTGAAGCCTTGCTTGGATCACCACCCGAGGATTGGACCATTGAGGCACATTCCTAACTTGAGGATTCTCCGACAATATAGGTACTTTGTTTGGATTCCCGATCCTTCTAACTCTATTTTCTTTCTTTTGGAGTGATCGTGTTAAATTCATTTTAATTTGTGTATTTCTTTCATTTGAATAGTTAACCTTGCTTCTTACTTATTTTCCTTTATCTAGTTTAATTTTTTTTTATTGCTTAGTTTACACATCCACACTAAACACATTGCCATATTTTTTTGGTTATATCATTAAATAATGCTAGTATAATTTGGCAATACGACTAACGATGTCGTTATTATTATAATTAAAATACTTACATAAAAATAATTGTAATTGTCAATATTACACTCATTTAATTCTAGTATTTCATTTCATTTCATTTATGTTAATTTGATGTTCTAGCATTTATTTTCTTTTCTTTAAGTTAATCTAATTTTTTTTTACTAGCATTCTATTTTATTTTTTTTTCTTTTCTTGTAATATTAATTTAATACTCTATTTTATTTTCCTTTTAGCTTAGTATTTTTTTTATAACTTTTATTTTTCATTTCTTTTCCTAATATTTTATTTTCTTTGCTTCCTTATAATGTTTCATTTAGTATTTCGTTTTCTTTTAATATTGTTAATCTTTAATGCTATCATGTCTTTTCTTTTCTTTTTATGGTAATATAACTTTATTTTTCTTTTAATGTTCTATCCTATTTTCTTTGCTTTCTTTTTAATGTTTGCTTAAATTAATTTCTTCTAACATTTCTTTTCTTTTTCTTTTCTCCCAATATTGATGTAATTTATCTTTTAGCACTTATTTTATCTTTCTTTTTTTTTCATTTCATTAAACCTAAAAATCATAAAAATGTTCTTATGCTATATTTTCTTCTCTTTTTGTTTTCTTTTCATTTCATTTTCTTCTATTTTTTTTAAAATATAAAATGTAAATAGTTAGTTTCACTTTTAGTAGTATTTTCTAAACCTCTTCATTTGGCCTATTTTTCTTTTTTACAAATTTTTTCTTCATTTTTTTTCCTTCTCAAACTCTCTTTTCTTAAAACACAATTATTTTTGTTTCCTTTGTTAATAGACTTTCTTTCTTTTATAAAAAATAGAATTCTTGTACACCTTTCATTTCAGTATTTATCATGTTTATATTGTTCTTTTTAATTGAATATTTGTGAAATGCATATTTTGGTTATTTTCTTTAAAGACATGTTTTGAATAGTTTAGTTTATTTTTTTGTAATAAATCATATTTAGGTAATTTTTAACAACCCTTTGCATATTTTCGCTCTTTTATTCAAACCATGCTAGTTTAAGTTATCTTTGTTAAATTGCATGTGTGAGTGTTCCATGTATCATTCAGTTAGAAATTACATGCCGTAGGACTTAGGATTTTCATTTTAATATTTTTTTATTTGGCATTCTATATACGTATACTATATATTTTTTATATTTTATTTTAGATGTTCTCTCTTTACCTTTATTTTTTTTATTTGCAAGCATTTGAGAAATTCTATTAAAGAACCAATGATGATTAGTAGAGGCCAACCTTACGGTTGGGCGAACGGGATGCCTAATACATTCCCCGATTCGTACCTTAACCCCTAAATCCTCTTTCTCTCGTTAAACGTTTTAAATATCAGTAGCCATTTTTTTTGTTTTTCTTAGTTTTTCTAAAAAACTAAGTGGCGATTCTATTTTCAACAAAAATAGATTTTTAAAATTTGGCTTTCAGAGTGTTAAAATATTTTCTAAATATTTTTGAATGCCCATATTTTTGAACCGTTTTTCAAAACAACCCCCAAATTTTAATGCCACAGAATTTTCTAGCGACTCTGCTGGAGACTGGTTTATAAAATCAAATAAGAGAGCTAGACTTGAAAATATCATTGGGTTTTAATAAAATTTCTCAAACCCCCCAGCCTGATCGATCTGATGTCTTGAACGTTAATCCATTTCGAGAATTGTTAGGAAGACGGGCAACCCTTGCTGACTATACACTATCATAGGTGTAGTAAAAGAGTTCGGACGTACTGTTTGACCATGTTCTGTATGTGAGGTATATACCCGGCTCTATTCAGAAAGTACCCTTTTCAATTGATCAAAACTGGCCTTTTGCATATAGTGAACTTTGACCCCCCCAATTAGGTGTTGCTAACCCTAGTAGGATTATGTATTTTTCTTCATTGTATGTTTGATTTGTATATTACTAGGATTGTTTTGATCAAGTTTAGGCTAGTTCTTTCTCCGGGTTCAACCCAAATTTTTTGTTATCCTGTGCTTAGGTTAGCTTTTCCTTCGGGTTCTTACCCGGGTTTTATTTTTCACCATATTCCATTTTTCTTACCGTAGTTTTCTTCTCAGGTTCATGCTCGTGTTTCGTTTTAAAACTTCTAGGGTAGTTTCTCTCCTACGGGGTCGCCCCGGGTCATTGGTTCATTCCCCCTCGACATAGGCTCGTTTCTTTCAAACGCTTTTCATACCCGTAAAAGTTAGTTCTTTACTGTTATGCTGCCTATTTTTTCTTAGAATTTTTAAGTTGAACCAGTCCAGTCAGCATAGCTTTGTTTTCTTGCTAGAGTGATGTTCGTTTTAGAAAAACATTGCCCCTAAAATTTAGTTGATCACTTTCTTAGCCATCATTCTATTTTTGGTGGTCCTGTTGTTACGCTGCTAGTATGAGCCTGGCATGGGCATTTTTTCAGCTTCAGTGATTATTTGCCTATGGTTTTCTATTTTAGAAATCTAGGATGTTTGCTATCTGTCGTCGGAATCTTATCTAAAAAGTGTTTTGGTACTAGTTATTTTGCATCCAGCAATCCAAATTTTTTTCGGGTCTAAATCATTGCGCCAGAAAGATTACAATCAACTCGCATTTGGGCAAGATCAGGGTCAGGTAAACTTTATAGAATATTTGAACAACCAGCTTAGTCATCGAAAATGGCAGACAACGAAGTTAACTTGACAGCTCTGATAAGAGCTATTACTGAGATACAGAGAGCAGTGGAGCAGCAGACCCAAGCGTAACACCAATGCCAGGCGCAGGTCCGGGCAATTCAGGCTTGTATGCCCGTTGTGAATGGACATCCAGAGGTTACAAATGAGAATGGTAAAAACTTCTGGGATGATAACCAAGGACATAAGGCACCGCAAGTTGTTGTGCCGCCTCAGAGTCCCCGCCCAGTGGTGGTAGAAGAAGAGAACACTGCACAGTTCAGAGAATCTGCATTGGCTGAGAAAATCAATCGAATGGAGAAGGTTCTTAGAAAGGCCAAGAGAGTCGAAGAATATATGCTCGATGTAGGGGGACTCTTTCTGTTTTTAGACGCTATGCTCCCGGATAAGTTTAAAATGCCCGACATGGAAAAATTCGACGGAACCGGAGATCCCAAAATTCATCTCTGAATGTATGTTGGTACCCTGTCGCCAATGGAAATTGATGACCACCTGAAGACCTAGCTCTTTCACCGATCTCTTTCTGGGGCAGCCCAGAAATGGTTTCTCTCCCTCGATGTAGCAAAGACGAGAACCTAGGAGGACATAGCTATGACATTTGTTAGTCAGTATAGGTATAATATCCAGTTAGATGTAACAACTCAGGAGCTGGAGACCACTCATCAAGAAAGCAGAGAGTCATTTGTGGACTTTTTGACCAGGTGAAGAGCAAAGGCAGCTAAAATGACAAATCGACCAACAAAAAAGGAACATGTGAGAATTTTAGTCAAGAATCTACAACCCCCCTAAAATGTTATCCGATCACACAGCCGCTCTCCACATTCGAGCAGTTGTTTGATGCTGAGGTTCAGATAGAAGATGCAATCCAGTCTGGTGATATCGAGGAGGTCGAGTCGAATCAAAAGCCGAGAAGACCTTACCCATCCACTAACCCTGCATCTCGCTCTAAAGAGGTGAATTTGCTAAACCCCCAATCAGATCGATCAAATTTTTCACCTTCATTACTTCCTCCCAGAAACAACCAGTCGTCACAGTTGAAAAAGCCAATGGGAATTTTCACTCCCCTTAATATTTCTCTGACTATGACCATGAATCGACTTATCGAGAAATGACTGATAAAGTTTCTTGATCCAATGCCGCCTCCTAACCCTTTACCACTACGCTACGATCCAACCCTATGTTGCTCATACCATCAGAGCCATGGACACCCAACTGACAACTGTCTGAAACTCCGTCATGACATTCAGGATCTCATTGACAATAAGGTCATTCCATCTCCATCTGTACCGAATGTCACAACTGGTTTTTAAATTCTTGTATTTTATATGATTTAAGTCTCGAGTTAATTCAAAGTCTTGTAAGTTTTTGTTTTGTTCTGATTAGTTGGATGTCGAGTTCGAGGGCACGTTTATCTATGCACTCTCTTCTTTTTCTTTTAATTTTATAATCTCTACTCTCTTTGATATCAATGAAATAGACGAAGATTCTGATTATTCTGCTTTGCTTAATTTATTTTGTACACTTTCTGATAATTTTTAATTCAAAGGGGATGTCCCTGAAGAATTAAAAGTTTTAATAAAAAGAGAAGAAGAAATGCGTGCCCAACCAATAATTGAAGAAACTTTGTTAATAAATCTGGGTAATAAAATTTACCCGCAAATTATCCAAATTGGTTCTTTGTTATCTTTAGTTGAATGCGAGCAATTAATGATTTTATTAAAAGAATTCAAAGATATTTTTGCATGATCATACGAGGATATGCCCGAAATTAATCCTGATATTATCCAACACCATATCCATTTGTCTCCCAATGCCAAACTGATCAAACAGAATTGAGAAGGATACAGCTAGAATGGGCTCTGAAGATCAAAGAAGAAGTCACCAAGCAGATCAATGCTGGATTTCTTATGGTAATCGAGTATTCGAAGTTGGTGGCCAACATTGTGCCGGTCTTAAAGAAGGATGGATGCATCAGAGTCTATATAAATTTTTGGAATCCCAACAAGGGTAGTCCAAAGAATGACTTTCCACTGCTGCATATTGACGTCTTAGTAGATAGCATAGTGGGGCACGCTCTTTTATCATTTATGGATGGATTCTCCAGGTACAATCAGATCTTAATGGACCCTGAAGACAGAGAAAAGATGACATTCATTATATTGTGGGACCCCTACTATTACCGCATGACGGCATGCGATTTGAAGAAAGCTGGGGTAACATATCAAAAGGCCGTAACTACCTTATTGCATAACATGATACCCAAAGAAGTCGAAGTGTATGTAGACGATATGATTGTGAAGTCCAAAGATCGAGACAACCATATCACAGTGCTGCAGAAATTCTTTGAAGGGATCAAGAAGTATAAGACGTGGCTCAACCCTAGAAGAATTGCAGAAGAATTTGATGAAAGTACTTCTCTTATTCAATGAAAGAAGACTACAAATCCTATTTCACATACAAGGATGCCAAAGGAGGATAGCTCGAGCGTTCAAAAAATTTTTTTTTTAAGACCCGGAACCTGAGAGAAAGTGACTTGGCTCTTAAAGAAATCAAGACTCTTATTTTTGACCCAAGAGGTAAGTTTAAGCAGAATTGGGCCAGACCGTATCTGATCAAGACTATTATGACCGGTGGTGCTGTAATTATCATGGATCTGGATGGTAACCAGTTCTCCACTCCAATCAACTTGGACCAGCTCAAAAAAAAATACTACCATTGAGATAAAAATAAAGATAAAATAAAAGCTCGCAGAGTTAAAAATTGAAAAGGCGATTCAGGTAAAAGTTAGAGTAGCTCGCAAGGCCAAAAACCTAAAAGAGTGACCTTGGTAAAATTTAGGGCATCACAAAAGGAGAGTGTTAATACCCGAGAATAAACTAAGCTCGAACTACATTACGGCCTGATTCTACTTTTTGGGAAACGTAGGCAGCTTCTTTTAAGAAGTCTGGCCACATTCTTTGCTTTAGCCATCTTTGAATCCGAGTAATAATCAATACAAATTTATTTTTAAGTTTTGATAATAAAGTTGTTTAATTGCAAAAATTGAAAACTTTAAATAATTAAGAATCTTTTTCTGATAAACGTGGGGTTTTCATTACTTTAGCTGCAACCACAAGACCTTAGAAATAAAGGGCGGGCACGCAAGTTTCAAACTCTAAATAAAGAAGAAAGCTATAAAATCCTAAAAGAAAAATAGATCTCTCAGATCCTCCTCCTTTCTGGTACTTGTTCTTCTCCATCTTCTTTGTTTATGCTCCTTTTATCCTGAACCAACCACGCCTTGTACTCCTCGGGAAACTTAGTATGGGGCAGCTCCTACATCTCCATCAATGAACGAGATGGCCAAGCCTCCAGATACCATGCCAAAAATGGGGCCTGAAGGAAAGATGAATTAATATGACCTCATACGTTGTGAAATATGATCTGACCTCGACCAAACTGCCTCATGATTCGGTGTGGATAATAAAAAGTGGACAGCCGTAGACCAATCAGCAAGACATCTGGATGGTCCATAATGATCAAAGTCATGAAAGGGATTCACCACCGAGAGCAATGCTAAGTGACGTATCTTCCAATCACCGAAGAAAGATACTGTCTCCAAGATGCCTCAGTAGTGCGTATCAGGTTTCTGCAAAAGATTTACCTTCTCTATCAGCCATATCTGAGAAAAGAGGTAAGAATTGAGAGGAATCAGCAAAAAGAGAGACGTGTGGGGAAATAAAGAGAGAGAGTGAAAAAAGGAGAGAACATCGGTAAAATTCGAGAGAAATCAGCAAAAGGAGAGAAGAGCGGTAAAAATCGAGAGAAATTAGCAAAAGGAGAGAAGAGCGGAGAAAATGAGAGATTTGAGTTTTACCTTGGAGAAGTAGAGGACTACCGGAAAAAGACATGATTACACCCTAGTGGATAACACTAGACCAATCAGGGTCAAAGCCAGAGCTAGGGGCAAGAAGTCCTTCCCTACCTTTATTTGCTCAGCAATGTCCACCAGAATAGTGCTAACTTGGCCGTTACAGGAAAGCAGAAGGCACCAGGCAAGTAGACAGATGCACAGAACGTAACGGCACCGTAACTAAAAGTTGAAGTCACCAAGGGCACCGGTAGGTGTAAACACCCCAATTTGACCCTGCCTAATCTTAGGCGAATCAGATGATGAAAACAGTTGGAATAGTGCCTTAGTACGATCCTCGGGAGGTGATTCAAGCTCGGTATTTGAACCTAGTCATCAAAAACTTTCAAAACCAATGAAATTGTACCAAACCATCGATAACTTGTTGCCTAAGTAATTGTCAGAAGTGGCAACCGCCATGTTCATTGTGGCGGCCGTCAACAGAACTTCTTGGAAACCCTAGACAACATGGCGACCACCAACTCACAATGTGGCGGCCGCCAATAGACCCTTTTCCAACCCATTGGCCGCTAACTTGCATTGTGGCGGCCGCCAACTCCAAATAGCCTGACGTGTCCTAAAATGTGGCAACAACTCATTGGTTGGAGAATTCTATAAATACCGTACCCCGGCGTACGCTTTCAAAAGAAATTCTGAGTGAGAGAAACTCTGCCGATATACCGAGCGATCCCGAGCCCTGACGCCGAAACTTTGCTGAGATACCGAGTTCCTAATCTCCCATACCTACATTGAAGCCTACATTACTTGTATCACCCCCGATGATTTGACAATTAGAGCACATTTTCCGACTTGAGGATTCGCCGGCAATCCAGGTATCTCGCTTGGATCCCCAGTCTTTCTAACCCTATTCTCTATCTTTTGGGGTGATCGGGTTATATTTAATCTCAATTTATGTATTCTTTTCTATTTTCATAGTTAATCTTGTCATCATTTACATTGCTTCATTTAATTTAGTTATTTTAATTTTATTTAATCTAGTTGCTTTAATTTCATTTAATTTAGTTGCTTTAATTTCGTAGTTTACACTTTCACACTAAGCACATTATCTTTTTTTTAATTAATTCATTAATTAGTGTTAACATCAATTAACAATACGACTAAATAATGTCGTTATTGTTATAATATAAAACACTTACATAAAAATGGTTGTAATCATCAATATTACATCCATTTAAATTCTAGCATTTTATTCTCTTTTTATTTCTTTTTTTGTTAAATTAATGTTCTAGCATTATTTAATTTTCTTTTCCTCTAATTGGTATAATTTCCTTTACTAGCATTTCATTTTATTTCATTTCTTAGATCATTAATTTAATAGTGCATTTAAATCTTAACTTTCATTTAATAGTTACTTAACTTTCTTTCTTAACATTTACTTTTTTTGTGTATTGTAACTTTTAAAAAAAAGTCTTATTTTTTTTCTTTTAACTTAATGTAATTCATTTCTTAATTTACCATTTATTTCTACTTTCTTTACTTATAATATTAGTTTAAGTGTTCTTTTATTTTTTTAGATTTGTTCTAATATTCTAGCATTTATATTTCTTTCTTATTTTTTTTATTTTTTTTTCTTTTAAGCACTAGTTTAATATTTCAATTTTTATTTCATTTATTTTTTTTTCTTTTCTTTTCAATATAATTCATATTTCTAGCATTTTTTTTTCTTTTGATATAGCATTTTATTTTTTTTTATCATCAACTTTATTTTTTCTCACGATGCCTTATCTCTTTTCCTTTAAGTATTTTATTTTATTTTCTATAAATACTAATACTTCATTTTACTTTCTTTTTAGCTTAATATTCATTTTCTAACTTATACTTTCTATTTTCTTTTTTTTTTCTTTCAATATTAGTGTACATTTTTTTTCTTATTTTTTATCTTTTTATTAACTTTAATAAAGTTCTATTTAGCATTTCTCTTATTGTAATATTAGCATTCATCTCTCTTACAAAAAAATTTCATTTTCTTATGATTTCTTTTTATCTTTCTTTTCTTTTATTTTGTTAAACCAAAAATCACAAAAAATATCATAATTTTTTTCCTTAAAAGAAAATTTTAATTTTCTTTTCATCTCTTTTATTTTTATCTATTTTCTTCTATTTTCTCTTAAAAATATCAGATATTAAATCTTCTTTAAAATTTTTCTCTATTAACTTAATTTGTCTTCCATAGTATTTTTTTTATTAACCAAAAAAAGGCACAAAATAAATAAAAATACATTTATGTTAGTTAATATTCTTTTTATTTTTCTTATTTTAATCTTTCAAATTAATAGTGTAATTTTCTCCTCTAACAATAATTAAAAACTCATTTATTTATTTCATTTCTATAATTTTCTTTTCTTTGGTTTTGTTAAAAAAAATACAAAATGTAAATAATAAGATTTTCTTTTAGTGGTTTAAACAAACATTTCCCAATATTTTATTTTGGCTTGTAAATTTTCTTTTATTTCTTTCTTCTTCAAATTAGAGTTTCAAATATTTGCTTGTTAATAC
>JAOTRH010056350.1:0-14331 GCA_034768845.1 Heliamphora exappendiculata
GTAAATTCAGTTGTCCGTGAGCACTCACAAACACCTGAGCAAGTTCAAACGTCAATAGCACCGGTAACACAAGTGGACATCAAAACATTGATAGCAGAAGGTATTAGGGAGTTCTAAGCATCCATGATCCCTCCAATTCTTGGATATCGAAAACCTTACCCTCTCTATTATGATATCATTCTATATCTAGCTGGCTATCAAAAATCAAACTTCGAAAAATTTGATGCCATTAATTGGTCCCCACAGAAACCCTTGGCCAATTTTTACTCAGCTTGTAGAGAGTTAGCTCAATTTGATGTCTTATTGATTAGGCAATTTGTTCAATCTCTTAAGGGAGCAGCATTTACTTGGTACACGCAGTTGCAACCAGGATTTGTCATGCAAAGGGCCTTTTTAGCCCAATTTGTAAGCTTAAAGAAAAAAGTCCTCATCATTGATTTGGCAGATACTCGACAAAAGCCAAACAAAGGTGTAAATGATTTTATTAGAAGATGAAGTCTTAACAATGTGCAGAAAAATTAACAAAACAGTATGCCATGCAGATGTGTTCTAGTTACTTACTGACAGAAATGGCAACATTTGTGGGTACTGCAGAGTCCCAAACATTTGATGCTTTTGTATCAAAAGCGAGCAATGCTGAAAGACAAATTGCTTGACAGAAGAGTACAACTCAAAAGTCAAAAAGAATGAAACTCCCAAAATACCAGTCGAGAAGGGATAATCGACGGCTACATTTAGTGAGAGCTACCCCCCCCCCAAAAAAAAATAAAAATAAAATAAAAGCGCTTTGAACCAATTACTAGAACTCACCCAAAAGGGCTAGCCGAGGAGATGCCCTCTAGTTAACCGCTTACTTATATACCCAACTTATTACCCAAAATCTCCATGCAAACTTTAACTAAAGCGACCAGATTTATGTTGAGGGATATTCATATTTGTTTTCATTATGCCTTTCACAGTTGAGTTTTACCCCCTACCTAACTTCTGTGATAACTTCATTGGATTTGGGATTGCAACGAAACTTCAAGGCTTAATATCCCTTTTATCTTTGTCAAGCATAATGCTTTCTCCTTTTGACTTAGGTTTGGTTATGTTTTTCTTCGTATTTTTTTTCTAATAGTTCTAAATTATAAAGAAACAATTGCTGTGTAACCCATTATGAATGTCTTTAATGAATTACTGGATATACAGAGTCCATAGCTAATTTTAATGATACTTCTGTAATATTTGCTAAATTAATCCTGGTTTAATGTGAATTAATCTTTGATAAATTTAGTATACTCATCAATATAGTAGCTTGTTATAGTATACAAAACACAGCACATCATCTCGCTGTAATGATATTATTTAACAATTAATTTCACATTGATATCATGCAAACCACTATTAATCAAGCGCTACAAAAGAACCAAATTGTTACTGAGCTCTTCATGGTCAGATTTAGATTGGTTTGTTGGCAAGCTCATTCAAGAATCTATCATTAAAAATAGGAGCTGGGCTTGATGATTACTTTTTGGGCTTGTTTTATTCAGAGGCAAACTTGGGGGATCCTTATCTTTGCTAGACCTGCAGATGAGGCAATAAATACTTTAGAGATGATGGAAAGATGGGACTTTGTTAGGAAAGGATTTTGTTAGGAACAAATACTTTGTTAGGTGAATAATACACACATTAGTGTTCATGGGAAGGGTTCAATTTGGATGGGCCTTGAAATAAAGACGGATTATTCTGAAAATCGTAAATATTTATACCAACTCAGTTCTGCGTAAAGTTGATACAGTGGATTGCTGCCATTACTTTCTGCGAGAGGCTTTCTTTCCAATCCACCCTTCCTTTTTCTGCCTCTATATACCTTTCCCTTTTCAGTTCTGACTCGGATTCCCCTTCATCCCTCATCTCTTGCATAGATTGGTAGCAGGAAGCAATTTTTCATCAAGAGTTTTAGGCTTTGCAATTTTTCATCAAGAGTTTTAGGCTTTCCCCCCTGTTTCTTTTATTTTTCTCCTTTGAAGATGAAATTGTTGGCCAATATCTTCAAGCGTGCATGGAAGGTAAAGTCCTTAAATCCCCAATTTTTTTGTATCCTAAGTTAGAGCCTAAAGCTATTGGCATTGCTTCGTAACATTTCTTCTTTGTCCTATATTCAGTCAAGTGACGAGGGTCTCTTCTTTGGCCATGAACAGCAGTAAAAGCTGAGCTTCTATTTTTTAAAGACTTTTTACATATTAATACATACTTACATACACAGAAGTATATAGACGCACAAATCTGTACGTGAACATGTTATCTTCAGCTCATTATGAGCAGAAGCCAAGTTTGTTAACATGACCTTATTTACTTGCTGAGCCCAAACAGTACAGATATGGAGCTTGGTGTGCATTTCTGGCCCTATATTTCAATAAGATACGACTTCCTAGAAATAGACTTTTGGTGGATTTACGGCAAGATAAGCTTTAGGTTTAGGGTTGGGACCCTATTTGGTAGAGACTAGATTTAAGCTTGAAGGGTATCGAGATGTAAAACAGGTGATACTTGGCTTGATTTCTAAAGGGAGAGGTTGCTGGATTTTAGGTGAAAGTGGCTAAAATTCTCGTACTCATTGTCTATTTTAAAAGGATTTTTTGTGGACTTAAAGGCCAAAGATAAGGAAAGGGACTGCCATTAGAAGTCAACAGGTTAGGGTTTGGGAGCTGTAACAGCTATTGTTAGGGGGCTATGAAGTACCTCGAGAATAGTGTGAGAAAGAAAAAAGAAGACTCTAGGAATCTCACCCAGAATTTCTTAAGAATAGGTTAGGCTTTTGCCGTAATGTATTGCAACAAACTTTAAAAGCTTACCAGATTCTGAAATTAAAACTCTTCTTAAATAGAAGCACTGTATAGGTGTTTAGAGGTTGCAAGACTTTTCCTTGCCTACTAGGAGTCTACAGATTAAGATTAAAGAATTGGAAATTAAGAAATTTGAGTTTTTGACCACTAAAAACATTCTAGATATTGATAGGAAATAAGAACTGTATAAACAATTGAAAATCATAAGTCACCAGTATTATGATCCATGGACAAAGTTTAAAGTAAAAACTGCAATGAAGATAATGAAGTCAAGGCTTTAAGATCAGATGGTATCCTTGTGGAGGTGTGTAAATGCCTAATGTGAAGTGAGAGTATCTTGGTTAACAAAATTATTTAATAAAATCATAATAAGTAGGAAAATGTTCGAAGAGTGAAAAAGAGTATTCTAGTACATATATATAAAAATAAAGTAGATATTTAAAATTGTAACAACTATACAGATATTAAGGTGATGAGTCATACGATAAAATTATGAAACATCATCTAAGGTTAATAACAACAGTGTCACAGAATTAGTTTGGTTTTATGCTGGTAGATCAACTATGAAAGCAATGCACCTATTAACGAGATTAATAGAGAAGTATAGAGAAAAGAAGAGAGATCTTTATATGTTTTTTTATTATAGACTTAACAAAGGTCTATGATAGAGTGCCTAGAGATTTTATATAGTGAGCGTTAGAGAAAAAGAGAGTAACAAAGAGGTATATTGATGTGATAAGAGATATGTATGATGGAGCTACCGCGACAATTAGATCACCTGCAAGAGAAATAAGTGAATTCCCAATTGCAGTAGGATTACACCAAGGATTAGTTTTGAATCCCCATTTTTTTGCCTTAGATATGGATGGGCTGGCTAGACATATTCAGGATGATGTTTCATGGTGTATGTTGTTCACTGATGATATTGTCATAGTGAATGAGATTAGGAATAAAGTTAACGCTGAATTAAAAATGTGGAGAGAAGTTTTGCAGTCAAAAGAGTTTCGAGTAAGTAGGAACAAAACTGCAAATATGGAATATCATTTCAACAGTAATAGGAATATTAATAGTGAATAAGTAAAGTTTCAAAACCATGAGATACCTAATAGTGAATATTTTTGTTATTTACGTTCGATTATTAACAAATATGGAGAGATTGTAAATGATGTAACCCATAGATTCAAAATTAGTTGGTTCAAGTGGAGGAGTGCTTCCGGTGTTCTATGTAATCGATGAATACCTACAAGATTAAAAGAAATTTTTTATAGAATAACTGTTAAACCAACGATTCTATATGGAACATAATGTTGAGCTGCCAAAAAAGATTACCTAAATAAGATGATTGCTGTTGAAATGAGAATGCTAAGTTGGATACGTGGTAAGACTAGAAAAAGAGAAAATTAAGAATCTAAAGATTCATGGAATGGTAGGGGTGATTGAGAATAAGTTGAGAGAAAATAAATTAAGATTATTTAGACACATACAGTGCAGATCAGTTGATATAATAATAAAGAAAAATTACAAGATCATGGTAATACAAATGCTAGGGGGAGGGGTATACCTAAATTTGCCATATTAATAAAAGATATGAATATATTGAAACTGACTGAATATATAGCTATTAACATAGCGGAATGATGTAAAACGATTCATGTAGTCGACCCCAATTGATTGAGACAAAGCCTTAGTTTGGTTTGATGAGGTATCCCTAGCTTGTAAAATTGACTGAGATATAAAATTCAACCATACCAATAGATGAGTGTGGGCACATACATCTATTTCCACGTTGTGCGCTCGACAATGACCATATGGTGACACTACCGCGCGAGATGTAATCACCCGTGCAATGGCTTTACGCGTAAATGTATGAGCCCTTTTTCTGATTGATCCCTAGAATTGTGCAAACACCAGCGCAAAGGACCCGGCTAGCAGAAACCACATGTGACCTGGTATAAGCACATGATGGCTAACCACTTAATCGAAAACCATCCATTTCATTGTGCTGAATGAAGTGTATTGTTGAGTATATAACTAATAAAGTTACCCATCTCTCTAAGAGTTTAAGCTTCAAGATGAGAGGGTGGTCAACAGCTAAGGTTGAGGCTAAGGTTCATGTTCCTCCTTTTGCTCAACTTCATCATTTAATGGTAATCAGTGATGTGCATAAGCTCCTGTAGTGATAGGGGCAAGCAACAAACTGCCCCTTGTATAGGGTTCCTTTTTTTATGCCCCAGAGCTTCCTCCATTCTTTGCGCTCCTCGCTCCATAAGGGTGCTTCCTTGCTTGACTGAGTGCAACCTGTCGAGCATCAAAGCAAACAATTGATCATGTATTCAAATTTCACTGCCTACAAATAGTTGAAATAGTTGTATGTGTTTAGTTAAATACCTGTACATGTTTAGACCATTTGTGAAAGAAAGAATGGTAACATGTAAGGGGCATTTTGAGGATACAAATTATAAGTACCTATATCTCCAACAACTATAGTTTTTAAATGAGACGGTGGTTAACAATCTAACATTGTGCACATAAGGACCTCATTATAAGCTTAGGATCGTCAAAGCCTCTTGAGTAGACCTTTTTTGGATGGTTGGCCCTTCTTTGACCAGCTTTAGAATAAAAGGGACATTGATTGAATTCCTGACACTTCGGAGCTCATTTATAAGGCTGAGATGGTGAAATTTTGCAACTATTTATGCCACCCAATGATACGACCACCAAGGTCATCAAATTATGGGGGCGTTCCACTCGTCAAATGTGAGCCATACTCCTTTTCGAGTTCACCCCTATACAAAGGGGAACTCTTTATTAAAGGCAGCCCACCATTGCCTTATGGTCTTGCAGCTTACCACTACCATATGGTTTTCTTCCCTTCCTTCAGACGTTACTGCCATTCCCTTCTATTCTGAAATTTGTTCTTAGCTCTTGCCTCCTCTACTTTCGATGACCTCTGCCCTATTCAGTATCTATATCTTCCATGGCTGTTTGCCCAGTCACGTCATCAACCCTCTTTCTACAAAAAGTAACACGTAGAAGCATTGAATAAGAGTCAAATTAACTGTAAATATGAGTGACAATGTTAAAAGGCAACCTTAGTTGCAGGATTCACCTACTGGGGTGACGAATCTGTTTTCGAACCTCACTTCTGCACTCCAAAGTATGAATCTTGTAAGAATCTTGCTCCCATCAAGAAAGAATCTTGCTCTCAACTAGGATGAAACCTCTTGAACATATTAATCTCAAATAAACAAAAGAAAAGCTACAAAGTTACAAAGTAAGAGAAGATCTATAGCATCCATAAGATTATAGAATAAAATTAACTCAAATTAAATGTATTCTAGTACTTCATATTTACACAATATGTATTTGACACTAATGGCACTAATTTACAATATTTATTCATGCCTTATAAAAACTATATAAATGCTTCTATGTGCACTCCAAACCTTAGACTCTGCTATACGCCCTCGCTTTTTTTGATCCCGCTCTTGCGTCGCTTCGTGCAACTAAGATGTGAACTTTTAGATTTGTGCTTGGCGTCTTTCTTGTTCTCTTATAAATTATGCCCTCTACTTACTATAAAAATAGTTCTCGTGATGCAATCTAGTGAAGCTAAACTCTTGGCCAATTGGCCTAAGTTGCCCCAAGTTGCGGAAATATAATTTTCATATCATTATTGAATCCAACACATCTAGTGATTCCCTTTTCTTTCCCCTTTTCCCATATTCTTTTATTTTTTATTTTTAAATCTTGGGCCAGTAAGTAGACCAAGATTTATTCCATTTCTATTAACTTCAGTTTTTGGCATTTCATAAGAATAGTTGCCTAACCAAACCAAATTAAACCTTTATCCTAATTAATTGGGGTTGGCTGCATGAATCTTTTTACGTCATTCTGCTATGTTAAGAGCTTTATTTTTAGTTCGTTTTAATAGGTTCATATCTTTTCTTAATACCGCATCCCATGTCAATTTAGTTCTACCCCTCTCCCTAGTGTTTTCATTAGTCATGATCTTGTCGTTTTTTCTTACTACTGCATCAACTGGTCTTCGTTGCATGTGTCCAAACCACCTTAATCTATTTTCTCTAAATTTATTCTCATTTGGTGCGACCCCTACCATTCTGCGAATCGTTTCATTCTTAATTTTATTTTTTCTAATCTTACCACACATCCACCTTAACATTCTCGTTTCTGGAATACTCATCTTTATTTATGTGATCTCTCTTAGCAGTCCAATATTCTATCCATATAAATTTGCTAGTCTAGTAGTTATCTATAAAATCTTCCTTTTAATCTTGTAGGTATTCGTCAATCACATAAAATTTCAGAAGCACTCCTCCACTTGAGCCAACCAACTTTGCTTCTATAGGTTATATCATTTGTAACTTCTTCATCTTTGTTAATAATTGAATCTAAATAACGAAATATTCACTCTTAGCTATCTCTTGATTTTGAATCTTTACTTTTTCACCATTAATACTCCTATTACTGTTAAAATTATATTTCATATATTCAGTTTTGTTCCTACTTACTTGAAATCCTTTTAATTCCAAAGTTTTCTTCCACATTTCTAGCTTAGCGTTCACTTCCTTTATACTCTCATCCACGAAGATAATACCATCAGCAAACAACATACACCATGAGATATAATTTTGAATATGTTTAGTCAATTCATCCATAACTAAGGCAAAGAGATAAAGACTCAAAGCCGATCTTTAGTGTAATCTTACTGTATTCGGGAATTCACTTGTTATGATTGAAAGAGAAAATGATTATTGTTTTGTTAAGTCACCAATTTTCTTAAAAATTTAAACTGTTAGGAAATGAGCTCAACAATATATTATTAAGGTATCCAATACTCCCCCTCACGTACGACCCTGTTTCGCACATGAAAACATAAACATATTAAATTAAATAGGTGCACCAACACACATAGTACACAATAATAAATATAACAGGAAAACACATATCACGAGACTTGAAGTTAAGACCTCGTAGAATTAGAGCTCTGATACCATTTAAGTTATCAATTTTCCTAAAAGCTTAAGCTGTTGGGAAATGGGCGTAACAATGTATATCAAGCTGTTTAATAGTTTTCTTTTGTATTTTTGTTCTTCTTTTTCTTCCTCTTTTCTGTTATCTAACAAATGACATTGAACTCATTTGGATTTTTGTAAGTAAATCTTTAGTATTGCACGATTGTTTTAGAGGAAATTAACAAGCACTGAGATTGCTTTCTCACTCTTCTTTCTATCAACTAGGGATAAGATGATAGTATTTTGGTCTGTTTATAGCTACAAGCCAATTATCAAGAATTTGCGACTCATAGCATAGTTGTTCCTTGCTTTACATGCAAGGATGTGAGCTCAGACCAGGAAACTAAACAAAGATAAACATAATTGCTACTACCAATATATGAGCTTCAAAAACCAATACCCTTACAATCTATCGCGTTATACATTTATTGCATTTCCAAGTCATTTTTTCTAGCTCCAGTTGCATTTTAAATTATTCACCTCTGAATTTCGTAGCATAAATGGAAACACTCAAGTTTTCGTGTCCTTTTTCTTATACTTTAGGGCAAGTAATTTTAGTTTTCATTTGTGATTTGCTAACTATTTTGTGAAAGTTATTTGTGGTGTTTAATTTTACGCAAACACATACATGGTTCTCTCTTATATTATAATCTTCCCCAAAAGCATTTTTACTCAAGTCATGTTTTTACGAACAATTTTTCTTTGGATCGCATAATTCCCTAATTTTTACAACTTCCTTTTTATGAGATAATACTAAATTACATTAACAACCAGAAATAGCTTGAAATATCTTCCTTAATTCCATGTAGTGCTCAATTGATTGCATAACAAAATGAGATGGTTTTGAAATATTCCCTAAGTTTGACTTAAAGTAATACTTATCTAAAAGTTTATAGGATAAATTAACTTGTAGAATGCATAACAAAATGCTTGCCTTCTTGATAACTTTTCTTCTTGAACATTATCTTTGATTTTTTTCCTGTTGCTTTACACTATATACGATTAATTAAGTGGCTATTTACTCTGTTCTTTTCCTTTTCCATGGCATTTGTATGTTAAAAACTAAACAAGGGAAACACCTTTTTTTTTTGTATTTATTATGTTATTCTTTGATGTTTAGGTGTTTTTTTTACCACATTATATTTGTTACTTCATGGTAGCTCTCCTGTAGGGCCATGGCCATTTGAGCTAGTGTTATTAAGCTTTTTGAAAAGAGATTGGTTGGGTGGAATAGGCAATACATATCAAAGATTGGTAAAGTCCCTCTATTTAAAGTACATCATGGTTAGTGTCCCTACATATTATATGCCCTCTTCTCAATTTCTGCTTTAGCAGCTGAATGACTAGGAAGATGTAGAAGAATTGTTTAAGTGGTGGACTGGAAGACGAGTTCAAGTATGATTTGGTTGTGGGGTGCTGTTCACTCCAATTAAAAGTGGTACTTTGGGCGTTTGGCATCTTAGAATCTTAACTCAAGTCTTTGTAGGGAAAAACTGGCTATTAATATGCTTATGAAACTACTAACCTTTCGAGGAATGTGTTGGAAGGAAAATTTGGTCCCAATCAGGGGTTGTGATCCATAGATGTTAGGGTCGACATGGGGTGGTCTTTGGAAAGCTATATCAAGAAAGTTTGGGGAGATTTTTCCAGTTAACCAAGCTCTACCATTGGGAATGGAAAAGGACCAGTTTTGGAATGATGTTTAGAGTGGGGATGTTCCTTTTGAATGCTGGTCAGCAGCACCATCTGTATTGATGTGGAAATAATGTGCTTATAAGGGGATATTCCTTTCTTTGTCTGCAAGCCGCATGCTTCTACCCACATACTTGTACAATCAGAGACATTTTAATGAACGGAGGATGCTGTATTTGTGGTTCTTCACGATTTCGTTTCTCTAAGTTAAACCACTAGAAATTGCTAGCTCTCTAGAAGCACTAGCTTGTTAATGCAACAATTCCTTCAATTACAAAAAATAGCTCCATATGTCATCATTTTTCCATTGACTCAACTTTTTATTTGTTAGGCAAGAAAATAATATTACTAATAAAGAAAAAAGAAGTTACAAAGGTATGGCGGCAAGAATTCCACCAAAGGAAATTAAAATATAATATAATAACTACACATAACACATCACCCTTCAATCTCTAGATATTAAAAAGAACGGTATTTGATTAAAAGGGGGAGAAGCTGAAACTCAAAAGGATGGTAAATAACACACATAAAAAATTGATATCCTTAAAATATCGTATCCTTAAATGTCCTTTCGTTGTGTTTCAATTGAATAACTCAAAAAGTTGTGTAAATAAAACCGTTCCACAATGCTTTCACTTTCTTATTTGATCCAAATTCAAACAATTGTGAAAATAAAACAATTCCACAATGCTTTCACTTTTTGATCCAAATCCCCTAAAATCAAGCAATGTCACTTTGTGAACAACATGCCGGTGCCACTCAACAAAGATTCCTATTGGAAAACAAAGTACATACGTATTTATTCTCCTTCCCTTTTATGCATGATGCATTATTGAGGGCTAAAGATAACTATTTACTGTCCTTCTTTGAAACATATTATTAGCCATGAAATTCGTGTGAACCAAAGATCACATAAATGTCTTTACTTTAAGAGGCGCAATTGCTTTTCAAATTCTGAAAAACATTCGAATTATCAATGATGTTTTCCAAAGAAGCGTTTGTGTGAAAAAATTCCCATGGAATAAAGCGACCAAAACTCTTTTATCATTCGGTCTCAAAGAACAATCATTAAAAATAGCCAACAAGGACATCATTTCATTTGATTCCTTACTGTTGAGGATATCTATCTTGTAAAGTACATAGTATTTGTAATAATTTTATAAAATTATTATAAAATCCCAATGTAGGCAATCCCACATCAGAGGAAGAGGTGGGTAAGTGTAAGTATATAAATGACGCAACAAGTCACATAGTAACTTCTAACAATGATTTTTGGGCCATGTTGTGAGGCTCCAATAGAAGTTGTTATGGACTATCTCGCGCATGGGTCATCACAGGTGATGTTATAGTATAACTTTCGTGTGGCCATTGCCACCAAAAACAAGTGTTCCTGGACTGTGTGAAGGAATAATGGGGATTTTTTTTCTCATTTCCTTGGGGGAGATTGTACCACTGCTGTGTAGGCAGTCCCACATTGGACGAAGATGTCCGGACATGCAAGTATATATACGATGCAACTAAGATACATAGTAACTTCTTAGCATGATTTTTTGGCCGCTTTGTGAGGCCCAATGGAAGTTATTGTGGACTATCTCGCCCACGGTATCATTTCATTATTTTTAACTGTACAATTCATAGGGAACTATATTCCGAGAGCTGTCCTAGTGGTAGTTTGTTGTATTATTGGATGAGAAAATTATGCTTCGCTGACTGCTACCTTCTTCAATTTCAGTATTACAATAAGATAAGCTTCGCCAATCATTCTCTCATAATTTATCTCACTTGGCTTTTTGTTAGATCATTTATTGTGCCCAATTGACTTTTTATGGCAATATTTTGGGTTTTTCAGTTTGGCCCTGATGAATACTTAAGCACCGCATAGAAGGGAAGTGGTTATAGTGTAACACTAGAACATTAACAGTATAAGGTGACATCTGGAACAGCAAAAGTAGTGCGACACACATGTTGTTACCATGTGCACTTAATGTTGAACAAAAATTTAATACTCTTGTTTTATATATGATAAGGGGGAGAGAGGTACTTTTAGAAATAATAGAAGTAAAGAGAAATCTCATAGTTTATATGATTTTTTTTAATAAAATAGTTTCTTGGAGCTTCTATATAAAAACAGTATTCAAGGCCCCTATCAAGTCAGTGCCTCAATAAATTTATTTTAGATGTTATAATGAGATTGTCATGGTGGCAAAATCTTTTTCTTTCACTTAACTTGAGCCAATTTATGTAGGCTTCTCTTCCAGCTTGATTTGCACATTCAGATGCAATTGTTGTAATCTATATTTTAGGTAGATTTGTGTCCCTAATTTTCTGTACAAAATCATTTATACTTGTTTCAGTGTAATTGATATGTTTCCAGTTGTTGATGTGCTCATTTTATTGACTCAGGAGGTTGCATTGAAAACCAAAGTCTGTTGTGCATTTCTTTGGGGAAGATGTGATCCATCTGCTTTCGCTTGCCATTGTTCATCCCCAGGTAACAACAAAATTTCATTTATATTATTTATGCCTTCAAGACGATAGACCCTCCCTCTCTCTCTATTTCTCTATGTGTGTGTGTGTGTGTGTCTGTCTGTCTCCCTCTGTCTTTCTCTCACACACACAGGCATACACATTCTTAATCTCCTTTCTTATTTCTCTAGGAAGTGCTAACCAGGCAACCACTGCCATAGCTTCCCTCCTTCGAGAGGCGGAATGTGTAAGATAGACTAGAATTATTGTTGTTGTTATTATTTATTTATTAATTATTAGTGTTTATTTGTAATTTGGGTTATACTACATCATAGATTGTAGTCTCCCAGCATTGACAGCTTCTCAGACTTGCACTTTTGAACCAAGTCTTCCCTTGTCTAGCCTAAACTTTGGCTTATAAGTGTTATTCAAGATACCATTCTGGTTTTACAAAATGAAACCAATCCCTGCATCCATCGCTCAATCATAGCATATGGAAAAAAGAAAACCCAACTACAACCAGCCAAAGTTACTGTTCATGATCTTAAAACAGTATCACTAGCCTTGGAGCGACACCAAACTTCGATTCTCTTTGCATAATTATGATCTCAAAACTATACACCTTTGTTCCATTGATAGGAACTGTAATACTCGACGATTTCTTGAACCTTTAACCACAAAGAAATCAATCATATAGAAGAGCTGTTTGCACTGTTCTATATCAGATATTGGTAACAGAGCTAAATTAGTGCTTCCTCCAAATTTTGATGAATACTTTCAAGTCATTTTGAGCTACCCTTCTTTGATGGCAATACACTGTTCTATATCAGATATGAGTAACAGAGCTAAATTGGTGCTTCCTCCAGATTTTGGTGAATACTTTCAAATCATTTTGACCTGCCTTTCTTTGATGGCAATCATCCACGTCAAACCTCCTTTGTTTTGACATACTCATTATTGAAGGCAGATGAGGCAGAAATTCTTGACGTATGGATCTTTGTAACTTTCTGGTGTAATCCAAATTCATGTGACGGATGAATTATCTGTGGCAATTGCAATTTTTATGCCTTATTATCTTTATCCAAGTGCCATATGGCATTAATACCCGTGGTATTACACATTTGAATTGACTGAAAAGACAGTATGAACATTGAGGTGCAATATTTCCATCGTGAATGAAATGATTGTGGATACCTAGTGATTGAAGATTCTTGCACATCAGATAGGCATATTATTTGCAGGTTGTATGGTTTGGCAGTTGATGGAGTATTTTTGTTTCCTTTTTGTTTCTTTTCTTTTTCTTTTTTTTTTTCCTGGTCGCTTCTCAGCCAAAAAATGCCCGAGGGTTTTAGGTTGATTTAATAGTTTCTATGTTATTGGTGCTGGGATACAATCTTTGGTTGTGTTTGTACATAAAAATTTGCAATTTTAGCAGATTTGCTCTGTGTTGTATTATGAATAACACGTCCAAATCTCCTATGTAGTTCACCACATCTTTTCCATGGAGTTGGGAGCCATTTGCCAGCTTCGTGAGATGACACATGAACCAGTCAAATATCTTCATAAGTTTCTGTCGCGGTCAAGCCATGATGGCTGAGGCTATTGTACACGGTGCCTTAGCCTCGAGACCAGATGCTAAAGGAGATTGGCCACCTATTTTTCACCCAAACACGCAGTGACGGACACAGGGGGCGGCCATGGCCCCTGCAATTTTTTTAAAAAGGGTCCTAATTATAGGATTTCCGTCCGAAACTTTCCAAATTGTATTAAGTGAGCCCCTCCAATTGAAGATAGCTAGATCCATTATCTTTAGCAACTGAAAGAAAAGTCAAAACCCAATATCTAATTAGACCCCACAACCTATTTTATATACTGAAAATAAGATAATGAAGCAACCCAAAGGTTCTATGAAGCACAGGTGCGGGTATGTGGTACAGTATGATACGGGTACACCGGTACGATGAAATCTAAAAACATAAGGTACGGGTACGCATGTGATATGGTGGTAAATTTATTTATTTTTGTACTTTTTAGCATTACATTACATATATGTTAAATACAAAATTATTTTAGCTTATGGGAGAAAAAATAAATGTTAGATCATATTAGCATTGTCGTCCTAAGGTTGTCTCTGGCAATTGTTAGTTGGGATTGCAAATAGAGATGTTTGTTGGGCTGGACGATAATTGCTATGGCAATTGTATTGGTTGAAAGTTATTTTCAACAGTTGCAAACTCTGACAGAAAGTATCAGAAGATGTATTTTCTCACATAAATTTTAAATTTTAACATTTTATTAAATTAAAAAAT
>JAOTRH010056361.1:0-18955 GCA_034768845.1 Heliamphora exappendiculata
CATCCTGTATATTGATTGGCCCTCGTGGCCCTTGAGTCACATTTTGCATTAGTCTCCCCCTCACATTCTGTACATTGCCTACGGGTTGTGCATTCTCAAACTATGGCTGGTTCCTTTATGACTGCGTGGGTTCTTGGCGTTGCAGATACCCGCAAGGCTGAGGTTGTCTCCATTGTTGCAGTGGATGTCCCCCTTGATGAGGACATTCTGACCGTTTGTGCCCTGGATGGTAGCATCCAAAGCAAACTAGAGTTGTCACAGTCCTTTCCTTATTTTGTCTAGATCCCCAGCTAACGCGTATGGCTTGGCGGCCGTGAAGCCTTGACTATTTTTTAGGAACCCCTTGCTTTCAGTGTTTCCCTTTTTCTGTCCCTAAGCTTTCCTTGATTCTACCATTTCGATCTGCGCTATGAGTGCGGCTTGTACGACCTAGGCATATGTAGGCAGTTCCAAATATACAAGTTTACCCCTGACAGTAGCTTTGAAACCCCATTCCATCCGTCTTTCCTTGGAATTCTCATCTGGAACCAAGGTTGAAGCGTAGCAGTATAGCTCCTCAAACTGGCCATTGTACTATAATATTGTCATTGACGCCTACTTGTGATTTAAGAACACCTGAATTCTTCCTTGACGGATGGAGGCCAGAAAATACTTTTCTAAAAATAATTCCTAGAACTGAGCCCATGTCATAGCTTCTATATCTCTTGTATCCTCGATCATGGTCCACCAGTGATCGGCTTCATCCTCAAGCAAATGGGCAACTAATGCTACCCAATCGGCCTCTAACACTGTTCGTGCTTTTGAAGAGTTTCTTGACGGCCTTAAGCTACACCTCAACCAATTTTGGATCGATTATTCCCTTAAAAGTTAGTGCTCTTTATCTCCCTAATTCTAACACAAACCAAGCCCTATCCCGAACCTGGGGGCAGTTGATACTAGTGGAAAGATCTCGTAGCACTTGTGTTAAACCTGGGTTATGTCCCATTCCCTAGTCCGTCCATGTTTTGGTGGTTGTCGGGCCGTATTCCCTCCATTCTCCTAAAAGAGAGAAAAAAATGAAGAGAAGATTACTATGTTATGCTTTGCTTGTTTGGTTTTGTTTGTTAAATTCCTCTGTTATGTTAGAATTTTATTTAGGATGGTTACAGTAAAGTTCTTAATTATGAGATAAATTTAAAGCAGTAGATCCATTCAACACAAGCAATTCTTAACTCATTCATTCAAAGCACAAAACACTTCTCAATACAAAGTCTGGTACACATCACGAAGATACATCCTTCCTAAAATGACCCCGTAATTCAGTTACCACATCTTAAATATGACAACACCAGATACCTAATTAAACAAGTGTGAGCAGAATCGGCAAACTAAGCTCCCGTACTCCCAAGTTGCCTACTCCCAATGAACCTCTACGTGCCATGCTCCCATTGGGTTTCTACATGCCTAATCGGTTATTGCGACTGGGACCTCAACATAGGTACGAAGACTGTTGAAGTCCAGATTATCTCCTTTTGGGTTCACGATTACCGAGCATTAACAACATCTCCCCACCTTTAATTCACCGAGGTAGGATTCTGGACCTGTATGTTTTATAAGGGTGCTACGTGTAATCGGGTGTATTTTTACTGATCGAATAGCTGTAGATCTAATTTTCTGTAAAAGTTGCATTTTGGGTTTAAAACTGGTTTTTAATCGCTTTCGGTGGATGGAATCGTGTTTCGAGAGTTTTCTTTCAAGGGTTTGGTGTTGGGTTTGAACGTCTGGACGTCCGAGAGTGTTGAGAAGGTGTTTGGAGGCTTAGATTTGTTGTTGAGATGGTGGTTGGAGTGTGTTTGAGTGTTTGGGGGCTTTGAACACTCAAGAACAGAAAATCTGGGTTTCTCTCGGGTGGTAGCTTGCTCGAGCGTCCGATGTTCGAGCGCACTGGCTGCGTAGGGCCGTTTTGTTTTGATGTTATCTTCTTCATTCGGACTCATAATTTGGTAGTTCTTGTACTCAAATTGAATCCCAGAAGTCTTCTTTCCAATGGCACCTCTCTCACCTTAAAATTCTTTTTGTGAAAAAAGTTATGGCCAAAAGAGTGAAGGTATGTCAAGATTTTCAAACCGTTTTCACCCATTTTTGGCCTAATGTTTGGGAAAGGTTGTTTTTCATCTTTTTTGCCCCTTTTAATCAAGTTTCTTGTTTCTTGGGACATCGTGGGCATGTGTTGGATGTGAGTGAGGCTATGTTGTCTGTGTTGGGCGTGAGGGAGCCCGTGATGGTTGCGTTGGGACCTTGGGGGTTTCTTTTGGTCATGTGGTGGCCTCTTGGTCGATTGGGTTATGGGGCTCGATTGATTGCTCTCCTCTAGTGATTTTTAATTGATAGGATTATGGGGTCCTGCCAATTGAAGTCACAGAGAGGGTGTTGGTCATTACATGCGGGGTGTTGGTGCACGGTTGAGTGCGTGGTGGTTGGTGCATCGTTTGGTGCGGGACGTGTTGGATCCGGTGTTCTTTCTAGAGATGGGGTCTTGATGAGAACTGTTTTGTGGTAGGTTTATGTTGGCATTTGGTTAGGTCATGTTCTGTAGGTTTATTGTTTGGGTTGGGTCCGTGTGGGCGTCGTAGGTTTATGTTGGGTGCATGTGGGCGTCGTGGGCTTGTGTTGGGTGTATGACGTGCATGGTTAGATGCAAATTTTTGGTACACAGTTGTGTTTGTTGTGGTTAGTGCATCGTTTCTTGCGGGCACTTAGTTTTGGTTCCTAGTTTGAGTTTTCTCTCAGCGTTGAGCGCTCGAGCGGTGGTTGAGCGCTCGAGCGGGGTGGTGCCAGGGAGTTGGGTCGGTGGGTGACCGCTCGAGCGGTGGTTGTGCGCTCGAGCAGGGTTGTGGCAGTGTGTTATGTCGGTTGGGGACCACCCGAGCAGTGGTGGACCGCTCGAGCACTTGGGCTGTGTTGGCCTAGGTTTTGGTTTTCTGTATCGTTGGTGTCTCGGTGTGTGGACGGGTCCCAGTATGTGGACAGGTCATTTAGGTAAACGGATGACGGGTGTGTGGCATGTGATGTCGTATTGGGTTATGTGCATTTATAACTCTAGTTTATTTATACATGGGTTATGTAATGTGATTTACATGATTTTTCGATAGCGTTATGTGTAACGTGATTTGTGATACGTAGTGATAGTACGTGATTTTATACAGTTAAATCCTGATTAGGTTATGCATAGTTGTATGGAATGAGATAGATGGTTATGTTAGCTTTGGCTGAGGCTGATTACGTTAAGGTTACGACCCTTCGATTAAAGTTCCAGAAGATTACGTTAGGGTTATGACCCTTTGGTTAAAGTCTGTAAAGAAGCGTTTGATAGGACTATGGTCCCTCAGTGCAAGTACGTAAAGAGGTATTCGATAGGGCTACGATCCCTCGGTGAAAGTCCATAAAGATGCATTGAAGGGGGCTACGGTCCATTGGTGAAAATCTAAGAAGATTCATGGATTACATATATTGCATATTGGGATAGATAGACTAATTTTCTTAAAACTGTATTATTGGCCCACGGGAGTTAAAATACTGTATTATCGGCCTAGGGGAGTCGTAAAACTAGAATCATTTTCAAGGCTTTGTTGAGTCAAAAAATAATTTTTATCCTCGCTTTCCCATTGCATGTGAAAATGATTTTCTGGCTCTGGTGAGTCGTGATCTAAAATTATTTTTAAACTATTTTCATGGCTTGAAAGAGAGTAAAAAATTGCACTTCGATTACCTAGCATGTTTTGTTTATACTGCATGCCTGTCTAGTTTCTGCTAAGCTTTGGCTCACGGTGTGGGATTTTGATTTTCTTCAAGTACCGATCACGCAGGTTGATCAGGAGGTGCGGAAGAGGTGGAAGAGTTATAGCCTTCCTTTTGTTTCTGTCTATTATGTATGCTTATTACATGTTTCTCAGCGTTGGAGCCTTTTAATGTAAGCCGTTTGGCGTTTATATACAATGCATGTATGTTTTATTTTGAGTGTATTCTCGGGTTGGTTATTTGTGGGTGTTTTTAGTGGCCTGGGTTTGGGTCGCTACAAATGGTATCAGAGCTCTGGGTTCGAATACCTATGAGCTGTGGGAAGAGGGTGCATCACCGTGTGAAGTTGATTGCGTGTGCTTGACTGCATGTGTTTAGATGTTTTGATAACATGAACGTGTTAGCATGTTAAGCATGGGAATGATGTGTTTATGTGAGTATGGGGGTTGAACTATGGGATTGATTAGTCTTGTCTTTGTGCGTTTGGATTAACAAACTTGGGAGCTAAGTTAGAAACGCGTTTAGCTGACGTGATTTCTAACAGAGAGTCTGAGTAGATTATCCAGATTGACGCATCATTCTTGTCGGTTCTCTTTGGTATGTGGGGTTTGTTTAGCATGAACCTATGTGCTTATGTATTAGCATGTTTATGTGGTTCGCGTTTATGTTCATGCGATGAGCTATATCTTATGTCCTATCTTTTTTATATAGACATGATGTTTGCGCAGAGAGAGTGAGGCTATGTTCGAGGCCGTGACCATGGGTTTGGAGTTGGTGGTGGACTCCATAAGTGGTGTGTTGTGTTGAGACAACGGCTGGTGAAGATGTGAGGTTGGGGTGAGTTTTAGATCCCGTGTCTTTGAGATAGTTGGTCGTTGTTAGGATGCTTGACCTTGTTTGACTATATCCTAGGAATGGTTTGGCTGACCATCTCTTGTGCTTGTGTCGATGGTGATCGACGTGGTTGTTCCCTTTTGACCTTGTGCTGAATTTCGGAGACGAAATTCCTTTAAGGGAGGTAGAGTTGTGAGACCCTGACCCATTTTTTTTTTGGCATTTTTCGGCGTGCGTTTACCGTTTTTGTTTCTGCATGTTCATATGCGTTTTTCTGCATGTTCAAGGATAGAGATGCATGTGAGGTTAGTTTCTGGGGCCGTTGGCCGTTGTGGCGCGGGTTTTTAAAAGAAAAAGAAAAAAATATTTGTTGACGAGTCTATAAATATCTTCCTTTAAATATTTTTATTAAAATATCTCCCACCTCTCTCTCTTCTCTCTCTCTACAAGTTTCTCTCTACCTTCTCACTAGTTTTCGGGGGGCCTAGAGCTCGGTCTTCAACCATCCAACAGCGGATCCTTGCTATTGGCACGGTGGGCTACGCGTTTATTCGGACGAAATTCAATTCTAGCGAAACTCAATTTTGCACGTGGATTGAGACGTCAAGTTTTTAATTCACCGAGATAGGATTCTAGACCTGTATGTTTTGTAAGGGTGCTACGTGTAATCATGTATATTTTTACCGGTCGGATAGCTGTAGATCTAATTTTGTATAAAAGTTGGGTTTTGGCCGATTTTGGCCGAACAATTGGGAAAGGTTGTTTTTCATCCTTGTTGCCCCTTTTTATCAAGTTTCTTGTTTCTTGGGACATTGTGGGCATGTGTTGGATGTGAGTGAGTCTGTGTTGGTCGTGTTGGGTGTGAGGGAGCCCGTGATGGTTGCGTTGGGGCCTTGGGGGTTTCTTTTGGTCGTGTGGTGGCCTCTTGGTCGATTGGGTTATGGGGCTCGATCGACTGCTCTCCTCTAGTGATTTTTAGTTGATAGGATTATGGGGTCCTATCAATTAAAGTCACGGAGAGGGTGTTGGTCATTACATGCGGGGTGTTGGTGCACGGTTGAGTGCGTGGTGCTTGGTGCATCGTTTGGTGCGGGACATGTTGGGTCCGGTGTTCTTTCTAGAGATGGGGTCTTGATGAGAACCGTTTTGTGGGAAGTTTATGTTGGCCTTTAGTTAGGTCATGTTTTGTAAGTTTATTGTTTGTGTTGGGCGCGTGTGGATGTCGTGGGTTTGTGTTGGGTGCATGATGTGAATGGTTAGATGCGAGTTTTTGGTACACAGTTGTGTTTGTGGTGGTTAGTGCATTGTTGCATGCGGGCGCTTGGTTTAGGTTCCTGGTTTGAGTTTTCTTTCAGCGTTGATCGCTCGAGTGGTGGTTCAGCGCTTGAGCGGGGTGGTGCCAGAGAGTTGGGTCGGTGGGTGACCGCTCGAGCGGTGATTGTGCGCTCGAGCAGGGTTGTGGCAATGTGTTATGTCGGTTGGGGACCGCTTGAGCGGTGGTGGAGCGCTCGAGTGCTTGGGCTGTGTTGGCCTAGGTTTTGGTTTTCTGTTTCGTTGGTGGTCTCGGTGTGTGGACGGGTCTCGGTATGTGGACAGGTCATTCAGGTAAATGGATGACAGGTGTGTGGCATGTGATCTCGTGTCGGGTTATGTGACGGGTGGCGTCATGATGTGAAGTTATATCTGGCTATGTGCGTTTATAACTGGCTATGTGCGTTTATAACTCTAGTTTATTTATGCATGGGTTATGTAATGTGATTTACATGGTTTTTCGATAGTGTTATGTGTAATGTGGTTTGTGATACATAGTGATAGTACAAGGTTTTATGCAGTTAAATCCTAATTAGGTTATGCATTGTTGTGTGGAATGAGATAGATGGTTATGCTAGATCTGGCTGACGGTGATTGAGTTAGGGTTACGACCCTTCGGTTAAAGTTTGAGAAGAGTACGTTAGGGTTACGATCCTTCGGTTAAAGTCTGTAAAGAAGCGTTTGATAGGGCTATGGTCTCTCGGTGCAAGTCCGTAAAGAGGTATCCGATAGGGCTACGGTCCCTTAGTGCAAGTCTGTAAAGAGGAATTCGATAGAGCTACGGTCCCTCGGTGAAAGTCCGTAACGATGCATTGACGGGAGCTACGGTCCATCGGTGAAAATTCAGAAAGATTCATGGATTGCATATATTGCATATTAGGACGGATAGAATAATTTTCTTAAAACCGTATTATCGGCCTACGGGAGTCGAAATACTATATTATCGGCCTATGGGAGTTGTAATACTAGAATCATTTTCAAGGCTCTGATGAGTCGAAAAATGGTTTTTATCCTCGCTTTCCCATTGCATGTGAAAATGATTTTCTACCTCTGGTGAGTCGTGATCTAAAATTATTTTCAAACTGTTTTCATGGCTTGAAAGAGAGTCAAAAATTTCACTTCGATTACCTAGCATGTTTTGTTTATACTGCAGGTACCGGTCACGCTGGTTGATCAGGAGGTGCTGGAGAGGTGAAAGAGTTATAGCTTTCCTTTTGTTTCTGTCTATCATGTATGATTATTATATGTTTCTCGGCATTGGAGCCTTGTAATGTAAGCCGTTTGGCATTTATATACAATACATGTATGTTTCATTTTGAGAGTGTATTCTCGGGTTGGTTGTTTGTGGGTGTTTTTAGTGGCCCAGGTTTGGGTCGCTATAGTCCGTCCTCTACTACTGGTATTTCTTCAGGGTTGAACTCCTCTGATTCTGAATCTGACCAGACTCCCTTTGGGTCGAACGACATCCTAAACGAGAAACAAAAGAAGACATAGAAATGTTTTATGGTTGTTATAGATGTGATGACAGAGTAAATAATATACAAACTTTACAAAACTTCGGAGCATAAAACTCTTCTAAATCTAGGCAATGGTCGCGTGGGTAAGGGTTGAACCTAGGCTCTGATACCATGTTGTAACGCCCAGATTTTTTAGAACATTAAAGACATATTGCTATTTAATTAGGGTTATTCTACCGATGCATTACAGGTTAATAAAGTACTTAATTGCATAAATAAAGTTCAAGTGTCTGACAAACCATTAAAGTAAGTATAAATATTACAGTCATCCATCAGAACGAAACATAGTATCTTGGATCAAAAATTTAAAGACAAAAGAAGGACTGAAAGATAAAATCAACTGCTCCCTAGGAGCAATGCCAAATCCTTCTGGCTCATCGTACCCTTCTTCTTCCAGATACTCAGGCTCTTTGTGATACTCCCCTTCCAGTAATTCTTTCTCTTCACCTATAGTGTAAACGCCGTCAGTCGAAAATCATGAGTAAACTTTAAAATCCTACCCAGTTAACCCATACATAATCCACCAAACTCACAGTTAAATAGATAGAGCATAGCATTGTCAGAAAAGAACTAAGTATACCATTAATATATATAGAGTGCAACACAAATGCATGAGATGTATGTCACCACAACCCAACTCCCAAACTGCATAACTGATCAAGTGAATTCCACCCCAAGAATTCTAAAGTACAAATTTTCTGGACAAATTGCACACTAAAGCCATCACCAAAACTTCTCGTTGTGAGTAATAAATGCATCGCCCGGTTACATACCATTACTGTTTTATTCAATCACAACAACGTGGGATTGGGAACCAATCCCAGGCCATATCTATACTGTTACGACCCATTTTTAAGAACAACGTTCGTGACTGGCCAGTGAGTTAAATCCACCCGAGGCCTCTTATTTAAATTTTTTTTTCAGATATTAGTGGAAATAAACAACATTCTTTTATTGTTTTCACAAAATCTAAGCCAGTGATCTTTCTAAAATTTCTCAGAGCTTACTAGTGCATATGTCAAAAATAATCATGGCCATAGGTACATCATAAGAGAAAAAAAATATAAGGCAATAAAGGAAAAAGTTAAAGAAGGAAAACATGATGCATCAACTCCCACTGATTCATTTTAAGCATCACCTGAAACACAATTTTAACAAAAAAATATTATCAAAGTTAGTGTGAGTGCACTGATATCTAAGTTATTACTCGCTTTTCATTTTTAGAATGATATCTAATTAAACGATTTTATCAACAATTCAGGAAGAAATACCGCAGTAGAAATGATCATTCACTAGTCACCTGGCCGTGACCTACCGCCCTTATTACATTACCTCTCTTTGTATGCTTTATCGTTCCCCAGTGACCGAGACGCCGTTTAAACTATCATTCTTATCTTTTTAATATCTATATTTCTGTAATAATTTTCAAATAGTATCAATAGTAGTGCATCTCAAGATCGTTATAAAATGGTAATAAAAAACTAAACTAAATAATCCAGATATCATAAGACTCACCTGACCCTTGCAGGGTTTGATTAGAAGTTTTTAAAATTTAGACAGAAAGAAAGGAACGAATTTTAGTATGATTCTTGTAAAGTAATAATTATATTTCTATAGTAAAAATTCATGGAATTGTTAATTAAAGTCTAATAAAACACTTAATTCTTTCAAAAAATGCCTATTAAATTTAAAGAAAAATTCTTGGTCTAACTAAATTTTTGGTAATAAAAATTTTGATGTTACAAAAAAATCTTTTTTTTTTTAGGATTATTTCTTAACTTTTTAAAACTCCTATTATCTTTTGTATATAAAAGAGTTGTTTTTAAGTTAAGAAACTAAAGCTAACTTAAATACTTACTTTTGTGCCCTAATCTAACCAAAATTCAGGAAGAGGAGAAAACTTATTTAAAAGAACAACATGAAATGTAAAATTTATTTAAACTCAATTAGATTTTATAAAAATTATCTTAGTCCATGATTAATAAGGAAATTTTATACAAATGATCTTTTGAGTTAGTTTACAAAAACTTGATGAAATTCTTTAAAAGAAAAAACAATTTATTTTAACTTTTCAATATTCTTATTTCAAGTTTTTAAAAAAGTAAAATTTCTTTTTAATAGCTTTTTATTAAAAATTTCACAAGTAACCAATCTCTCTCTCAAACATAAATTTTTTTTAAATCTATTTAAGATCTGTGTGAAAGCATGAAGAAAAACTCTTATTTTATTAATCTTTACAAAATCACCACGCTCTTTTTTTTATTTTTGATTTAAGCAATTTAAAAATTTAGTTATAAGGGACCAACAACAATCCACAAATGCAACACACCCATATTGGTTGCTCTAACACATACACACACTGATTTAAAACACACAAAATCGGTGGAAACACACACACACACTCACGTTCAGAACTAACCCACATACATTAAGCTCAACCATATGGAACAAAAACAAAACACATTAAAAGCTTTTATGCATGGTGTGGTTTCGATGGTGGCGGTGTTGTGGTGCTCGAGTGAAGGAGATATGGTGCAGTTGTGAGGCCCTGACTCAGTTTATTTTGAGAATAATTTAAGTGTTGACAGAGTTTGAGTAAACATTTGATCTCGGTATGTTGGGGTTTTGTTTCTTCGGAATAGAACGGCATGTGCGTATGAGTTTTATGCTTGTTTGGGATCGAAAGAGGTTTGTGTGGCAAGTGTTTAGGCTATAAAACCTGTTATGTAGCAGAAAACAATTTGAGAAAATTTCAGTGAGAATTTCAGTCGACTGAAGGGATGAGTTCAGTCGACTGAGTGGGGTTTTTGGTGGTTCAGTCGACTGACCAGGAAGGTCCAGTCGACTGGACTTGAGGCGGTGCGAGCTTTTGGTTTTCCAGAAGGTTTTTCAGTCCACTGGAATTGGGGTCCAGGCGAATGACCTATGTGATGTGGCGTTTTTCTATAAATATCAAGCATTGGAAGATATTTTTGGATATTTTTGATTTCATATTTGGTTTCTCTCTCCCGAAACCTCTGCCTTCTCTCTAGGTTTTGATGGGCCCGGGGCTCGATTTTTAGCATTCGGACAGCGGATCCTTGATGTTGGTGCTGAGGGCTTCGCATATATCCAGACAGAATTCTATTTTATAGAGGTTCGATTTTCGAGATGTCGGGTTTTGACCCAACGAGGTAAGATTCTAGACTTTACTGCTGTATTAGGGTGTTATATGTAATTGTACGCTTTTTCACCAGTAGAAAATGCATGAAATGCCATATATATGTTTAAACCTTGGTATTTCGGGTAAAAAGCATATTTTTTAGTTTTCTTGGTTTATTACATTATATGACTTGTGGTTGAATGGTTTTCAAAGGGTTTTCTTGGAAACGATGGTTTTGATAGAAATCTCAACACTTTGTGTTTTGGAGGTTTAGAGCTCGCCTTCGGGGTTGAATATCAGGTTTTGAAACGTTTTGTTGAAAATAGAAAAAAACATTTTGAAATGTTTTTGTTTGATCTCCGTATTGATGGTGGATCTATATACATGTATAATGTGTATTTGCAAAAAAGTTTTTGTAGTTGATGTTACAGTTCAATTTTTAGAAAATTATTTAGATGTACCGAAATGATGTGTATTTGGCACGAGTTACCCTCAGTGTAAGTCTAGAAACGTGCGCAGCGTAGGTACTCAGGTCCTTCGGGTTAGTCCCCGTAAATTGAGACGGTTGGGTGCTTAGTTCCCTCGGGTTGTCGCCTGTAAGTTAAGTGGGTTCGTTATGGTACTCCATATAGAACTTGTCATTACCTAGCAGGTCGTGATTGATTCTGGGCCTAGGTAATGGACAGGAGTTTATAGTTGCTACCTCTATCCCCTTGTGATGGAGTCGGTACATAGGATCATATCCTTTTTCTTTTCCACAATGGTACATTCCGTGAGGGAACGATGTTTTGATTACTGTTTTCCTTCAACTG
This sequence comes from Heliamphora exappendiculata, assembly GCA_034768845.1. Taxonomy (NCBI): domain Eukaryota; kingdom Viridiplantae; phylum Streptophyta; class Magnoliopsida; order Ericales; family Sarraceniaceae; genus Heliamphora; species Heliamphora exappendiculata. The sequence goes on from JAOTRH010056361.1 coordinate 11,394, forward strand.
TAAAATGTGGTTTTGCATTGTTTAAATGCTTGGTTGTGAAGGAAAAATTATTTTGGGAGTCTGATGGGAAACTTGGGGTTTTATGATGTAAAACCTTTTGGCTCTGTGGTTGAGTTAGCTTCCACTATATGATATGCATGATTTTGAGGACGAAAATGCAGGATTTTATGTTAGTAAAATCATTTTGAGGCTCGTATTAGCCTGATGGAAAACTTGTAATTTTGGGTTGGAAAAACCTTTTTGGCTCCTGTGGTTGAGCCCGTATGCTTGTGATTGCATACTTTTTGCTTTACAGTTTTATTGTCTTTTCCTATTGGATTTTGACTCACGGTGTGGGATTTTGCTGTAAAACATTTTTTAGGTAAGCGTGGTCCTGTAGTTTGACCCAGTGGTGCCCAGAGGTGGCTGATGACAAGATGTCTATTTTGTCTTGATAGGTAGCTCATACCTGTTGTATATGTTTCATGTTTATTTGTAACATGTTGTAAATCGTATACTATGATCATGGATGTATGCATGTTTTAGTTCTTTCGAGAAAACCTTGAGTCGGTTGTTGTTTTCCTTAGTTTCATACTACATTTTTCGTTGTTGGGATCAACGGTTTCCAAACAGGATTTTCAAATGATTTTTTCTTCACATAAACCTTTGTGCTTCGAGGTAGATTTTCGTTGTCGGGAATCGGGTGTCGCGGACGTGAATTTTTTAAAATCATCAGCATCAATTCTAAAAGTCTATTATTTTTTTAAAAAACTTTCTAATTTAAATATTTTCACATTTGAATTAATACTTTGAATCTAGATATATAAAAACACAAATATGAAAAAAAAATTACATATCCTAATAGATCAATAAGTTTTTGCAATTAAAAAAACTCAATGGAAAATTTTAAAAAACCGGCTATAATAATCTTTTACATATAATATCATCTTTTTATAATTAAAATATTAAATTTTATTTAAATTTAATGAATCTATTTTGTTATAAAAGATGATCTTTTACATTTTTTTAAGAATATCAAAGATAAAATATAATTATCTTTTAAAAATAAAAGGGCAATCACATTCATAGTTTCCTTATTGCTTAGACGGTGTTCGTGTTTTAGTTATTCCACAAAAACTGTCACGCCCCAAATATTCGGGTCACGAGAAAGCCTACCAAAACACCCATTTAAGGAAAATAGATTTCACAGTTGAAAATTAAAATGTATAACATTTGGATAAAAGTCCCACAGTTCAACTCTCATAAACTGAAAACATGCATCTCATACATGAATAAACATATCGCCAAAAGGCGTATAAAACCAGCCTCAACAGGCGACACATGTAGGAGTACATGTATAAAACAGAAAAAAGAACAGCAAGTCTTCCACCACCTCTGCAACTAAGTTAACTCATCATGCTCACCTGAAAAGATTTTACAGTAAAATCTCACATCGTGAACCGAAACCCAATAGGAACATAAACAATAAAACTATAAAGCAGGCTATGCAAATATACACACACGGGCTCAACCACGGGAGCCAAAAAGGTTTTATCTCATAAAACTCTACATTTTTCATCATTCAAACTATGCATATCATCATAACAGATATCATACCACAGTTAAGGGAAAGTTGTAAATAAACAGTAAGCTCGACTCAGGCCACACAACTAAGGAGAAAGATAAAATATAATCCTACGTACCGACTCTACCATACCGACAAAGGTAACAACTATAAACTTTTTTCCATTACCCTCGACCCACAAGCTTAGTAATGACAAGTTTTATACGGAGTTACAACAACGACGCCACTAACGGAGGCAACCGAACCACTCAATTTACGAGAACTAGCTCGAAGGTACAAAGCGCCTGTTGCTTAATTTACGAGACCTTAGCCCGAGGGTACAAAGCACCCAATCACACTCAATTTATGGGGACTAACCCAAAGGAACAGAGCACCTACGCTGCGCACGTTTTCGGACTAACACCGAGGAGCAATGGAAGCCCAACTCAATAATACCCACTATCACGGTACATCTATGGTGAACATTTAAAAACCCACCATAGCTCAACTACGAAAACCCATAAAATAGTTTATACAACACGAGTATAAAAGAGATCCAATCCATAAAAATGGAGATCTAAACCATTTCTAATAAAACGTTTAAAAGGTGAGACTTAACCCCACAGGTTATCTCCAAACCTCCAAAAAGACATTTTTCATCCGATTTCACAAATCACCATTTTCAAACCTCCTTTTGAAAATCACAGATGTCAACACACCCAGATCATGTATACAACTAAGAAAAGGCGTAAAAACCCATTTTTACTCAAAAACCAAGGTTTAAACATGAAAATCACATTTGATGTATTTTCTACCTAGTGAAAACATGTATAACTGCATATAACACCCTCATAACAGTAGTAGGTCTAGAATCCTAACTCGGAGAGTCAAGAACTCGACGTCTCAAAATTGAGCAGCGCCAGAACGAGAATACAACCGGATGGATGCGAAACCCTCAGCCCCGATAGCAATGATCCACAAAGGTACCAACTCAAAATCAAGCCCCGGGCCCTCAAAGCTAGAGAGAAGGTAGAGAAAATGAAAAACTTAGGTCTGAAGCAAAGTTTTGAATAAATATCTTTGCTAGTGGGATATTTATAGAAAACCATAATTTTCTCTGTTCAGTCGACCGAACCACTGAGTTCAGTCGACCGAACTCAACAAAACCAGGTCAGTCGACCGAACTCAACAAAACCAGTTCAGTCGACCGAACTGAACCCTCCAGTCGACCGAACTCAAGACCAGTGGCGTACTTGAATTCTCTACTGTGTTTCAAGCCAAAAACCAACCCAACCCACCTAACCAAGGTCTAGAAAAGCATAAAACACATTTACACATGTTTTTCTAAAACTTTAAAGCATAAACTATGCATCGATGCCATCATACACTGGAATAAAAGCGTCATGTATATAAAAACAACTCAAAATTACAAGGTTCAGGGTCTCACAACTCTCCCACTTAAGAAATTTTTCCCTTGAAATTCGCAACAAGGTCACGAGGTAAAGAGGTCTGGCTATCTAGCACGCATCCCTGTCTCAAGCTCCCATGTTACTTCCTCAACCCCGTGATGAAGCCACAAAACTTTGACGTACGCAATGGTTCTGCCCCGCAACACCTGGTCCTTTGTATCAAGAATCCTCACTGAACGCTCTTCATAGGTGGCATCCTCATCAACTTGCAGCTCTGCCCAATCTAACGCATGACAAGGATCAGGCTCGTACCTCTGAAGCATAGAAACGTGGAACACATTATGCACTGATGCTAACTGAGGTGGCAACGCCAACCGATAAGCAACCTCTCCAACCCTATTAAGGATCTGAAATGGTCCAATGAAGCACGGTGATAGCTTCCCGCTATGACCAAACCTCTACGTGGCGAGACCTTGAAAAACACAAGATCCCCCACTGCAAAATCCAAAGGTCGCCTCCTTTGACTTGCATAACTCTTCTGGCGGCTCTGTGCTGTAAGTAGGCACTGGCGAATTGTCGAAACCTTCTCCGTCGTCTCTCGTACCATGTTGGGTCCCAAGACTGTGGCCTCTCCTACATCTATCCAACACACGAGTGATCTACACGGTCTACCATACAAAGCCTCATACGGTGCCATCCCAATACTAGACTAATAGCTGTTGTTGTATGAAAACTCTGCCAACGGTAGGTGATCCTCCCACGAACCTCTAAAATCAAGGACACAAGACCTTAGCATATCCTCCAGAATCTATATAGTCCTCTCTGACTGGCCATCCGCCTGGGGGTGAAAAGCAGTATTGAACATTAAGTTTATCCCCAAGGCCTTCTGCAGACTCTACCAAAAGGGCGATGTGAAGTGCGGGTCTCGGTCTGGAACAATAGTTACTGGCACTCTGTGCAATTTGACTACCTCCCTGACGTACAAGCTACTCAGCCGTTCCACCGAATCCCTCACTCGGATGGGGAGAAAGTGTGCAGACTTCGTCAACCTATCAACCACAACCCACACGGCATCTTGTCCCCTAGGTGACTGAGGAAGTCCTGACACCAAGTCCATCGTGACATGCTCCCACTTCCACTCTAATATGGGCAACGACTGTAGCAATCCTGCCAGTCTATGATGTTTCGCCTTTACCTGCTGACAAGTGAGGTATTGGGAAACAAACTGGATCATGTTCTCTTCATTCCTGTCCAATAAAACTGACGACGTAAGTCATGATACATCTTCGTGCCTCTAGGATGCACAGCAAGATGAGAATGATGACACTCACGTAATAGATCAACTCGGCATAACTCTGGCAGAAATAACCTTCCTGCCAACCTCAGACTCATATCAGAACCCACAATCTATCCTACTGTATCCTCGCCACTAGTAACACGGTCTCGTATCATCTGAGCCTCTTGATCTGTTTACTGGACCTCTAGTACAGGTGCTATCAACGTTGGTCGAGTAACTAAAAAAAAAAAGTTGGCATTTGTTGCGATCTCCCTGAGGCACAAATCAAACTCTCCAACATCTGTAAGCATGCCCCACTCACTTATAGCCACAGAAGCTAACGACCCGTGAGATCTCCTACTGAGTGCGTCTGCCACAACATTGGCCTTCCCTGGATGATACTGCAAGTCAAAGCATAATCCTCTAACAGCTCCATCCACCATCATTGGAGCAAATTCAGGTCCTTCTACAAAAATAAGTATTTTTAAGCTCTTGTGATCGGAGAAAACCTCAAAATGCTCACCATACAGATAGTGACTCCATGTCTTCAAGGTGAAGACCACAACTTCTAACTCCAAATCATGTGTCGGGTAGTTCCGCTCGTGCATCTTTAACTTCCAGGAACCATAAGCTACAACCTTACCTCCCTGCATAAGAACACATCCAAGACCGTCATGTGAAGCGTCACAATATACTGTATACCCCAAGCCTTGCTCTGGAATGATTAACACTGGCAGACTAGTCAACCTCGTCTTCAGCTCCTAAAAAGCTGACTCACAGGACTCACTCCAAGCAAACACAACTCTTTTTCGCGTCAGATGCTTCATCGGTGCTGCGAGTCTAGCAAAGTCCTTCACGAGCCGTCGATAGTAGCCGGCTAGACCCAGAAAACTACGTATCTCAAAGACACTCTTTGGTCGCTACCAACCTGTCACAGCATCAGTCTTCGACGAATCCACAGCTACCATGTCTGTCGACACCACTGTCCCAAAAATCTCCTTCAGCATATAGAATTCGCACTTCTCATACTTCGCGTACAAGCAGTTCTCTCTCAAAGTATGTAATACGATCTGCAGGTGATCTCGTGCGCCTCTCTAGTAGGTAAATATATCAGAATATCATCCACAAACACTACCACAAAGCTATCCAGATAAGGATGGAAAATTCGGTTCACCAAACTCATGAACATAGCAGGGGCATTCGTCAGACCGAACGGCATAATCAAAAACTCATAGTGACCATAGCGAGTCCAGAAGGCGGTCTTCGCTATGTCCTCGTCCCTAATCCTCAACTGGCGATATCTCGACCTCAAGTCAATCTTCGAGAAGCAGCTCGAACCCCTCAGCTGATCAAATAAGTCATCTATCCTCGGCATCGGATACTTGTTCTTCATTATCACCTGGTTCAGCTTCCTGTAATCGATACACAGACATAAAGACCCATCCTTCTTCTTTGCAAAAAGAGTAGGAGCTCCCCACGGTGAAGTACTCGGATATATAAACCCTCTGTCTAGCAACTCCTGTAACTGCACCTTGAGTTCACGCAACTCAGCGGGTGCAAAGCGATAGGACGGTATAGATTTGGGAGCTGCTCCGGGAACTAGATCAATAGAGAACTCTACCTCTTGGCTCGATGGCAATTCAAATAGATTAACAGGAAAGACATCAGGATAGTCGCACACCACCGGAGGCAACTCTCCTCGATCCTCAACTACCTCATTCAACATAAGGGCTGCAAAAAGGGAACCCAGGTTTCCCTGGTTCTGCACAACACCTAGCATAGACCTCAAACCCTCATCCCGGTCTCCCACAAAACAAAAGCAATCTCCCGCTGGAGTACAAATCGTCACCCTCCGTCGATCGCAATCGACGAAGGCACGATAGGTGGTCAGCCAGTCCATCCATAGGATGACATCAAACGCGGTCATGACTAGGATAACAAGGTCAAACTCTATACAACGACCAGAGACCTCCAACACGTAGGATCTACAGACAATACTCAACGTCACATCCCTACTCACAGGGGTCTCCATACACATAGAACTACCCAACCAATCCATTTGCAACCCCAATATAGATGCAAAAGCAGATGATATGAATGAATGTGATGCTACAGTGTCAATAAGAACACTGGCCCATGATCTGTAGACTAGAAAGGTACCTCTGATCATGGAGGTGGTAGCGGCAGCATCGGGCACGACTGGTGCTCTGGATGAACTAGGATCAACAAGAACATAAGCCCTGGCCAGTCTGTTGCGGCTCTGAACTGTCGACTGTCTACCTGACTGCACTGATGCACCCCCCTACGCAAATCTGGATGTTTGAGCTCTTGGCTGCTGATACGTCTGTCGTCCCTAGCCAGATGGAACAACAGGCGCTCCACGTGTACTCTGCATACTTCCTTCTCTGGTGCAGTCCCTACGGATGTACCTAAACTGGACGCACTCAAAACATATCACTGGCCCGCTCCCCTATGCCTGAACTGGCGCTGCACTCCTGCGCTCAATCGCACGATGTCCTTGCCGCTGGCATCTGTGACAAAGAAGCCCTCTCTGATATGACCTTCCCATTGAAGCTACGGGAGGCGTGGATGCAGAAGACTGTGACGGATATGACCCCACTGGATGCGAACTCAAACCAGATGTCCGTCGACGGTTATTCTCCCCGCGCCCCTGATCCTGTGTGCGTGCCCCGCCCTGCTGACTCCTACAGTCCATGTCTCTGCGCGTCTCATTCAGAGTGTCCTCTACTTTCATAGCAGTCTCCACTAACTCTGTAAAGACCTGCATCCTGAATGCTGCCACCCTATCTCGGATAGCAGGCCTCAAACCCCTCTCGAACCGTTTCGCACGAAACTCATCAGTAGGTACAATCTCCTGTGCAAACCTTGACAGGCTAGTAAACTCAGCCTCGTACTCAAGCACTATCATCGTTCCCTGTGTCAGAAATAGGAAGTCCTCTTTGTAGCGATCCCTCAGAGTCGCTGGAAAGTATTTCTCCAAAAATACATTCGTGAATGCATCCCGGGTGCCTGCCACTATGGTCTTAGCGAACTTCCACAGTGGGTCCAGACAAAGAAACTCGGACATCGCAACTGTCGCCCTCAGCTCGGGTATGGTCTCTCTCCCCCTAGAGGCCTCAGCTAATTACCGAATGGAGCCGACCATCTCACGCAATAGATCTCCCTCAACAACAGGTCCTTAGGGTGCATTAGCATCCCCAACATCTGGGACTGGGACGCCCCTTCGGCCAGAATCACGGCCACGGCCTCGACCACGGCCTCGTCCTCCCCGCGTGGACATAACTCTATACGAAAGCAACATAACAGGATAAGA